>RCAB01000044.1:0-240844 GCA_003640385.1 Setaria digitata | reverse complement strand
TGAATTTAATGATCATATGGTTTTTATCCTCAAGTTTTTATCTTTTTGTTAAGTGTAAAGAATTTGGATCTGATATGTCTTGATCCGTTGAAACCTGGCAAGAAAAAAGGACTTTCACCACAAAATGTACTTTCATATTAAAACGAAGATGACAGCTAATGTTCGATATTTTGAGAATATGCCAACCTTAGAACTGGATAGATCAGACTTT
Organism: Setaria digitata; assembly: GCA_003640385.1. Taxonomy (NCBI): domain Eukaryota; kingdom Metazoa; phylum Nematoda; class Chromadorea; order Rhabditida; family Setariidae; genus Setaria; species Setaria digitata. Next base: position 240,633 of record RCAB01000044.1, on the reverse strand, counting down.
TTTTTTGGTAAATGATACTACCTTAACATTATTTTATGATATTTTCGCTTTTAGTGAATCAAACATTCGGTTTTTTCCTCATAATTTTATAATTCTGTGGGCAGAAGATAGTGCATGGATGATGAGCAGTAAATAAACTATAGCTTATTTCTTCATTACCGTTAACATTGAAGTTCAGAAGTCGTCCCGGACCGGTATCTAATTCGGGAAATTCTTCAAATGATGTAAATTAGTTTTTCTGTAATTTCGTTCCAGGCAATTGATTTCAGTGAAATTTTGCAAATACTGTATTGAGCGAAATGAAAAATAAGAAATATGATATAAGAATTCAAACGAAGATGACCTATAAAATAACCAGCGCTGTAAATACATAGCATTCTGTTGATGGTTGATATGACTGATATAATTCAATTGAATATTAGTAAGCTGTGCAATTCTAACTGCAGCAAAACATGAAATTTAATATTAGTCAAAAATATATCTTTGAGTGAAATTTTTGTATCTGATTAATCGTGAAACAGAAGAGCAAAATTCTAGAAATTAAGTAACATTAGAGACAAAAAACCCAACAAACATTGAACAATAAAAAATAAGCTGAAATAAAAAAACAGTTAAGTTGGAATTAAAAAAAAAAACATTGCGACTGAATTCTGAATTGAATTTCTTCTTTAATGGTCAAGGGAGTAGACAGCTCTATCAAGTTCTTGTGTCGACTATATAGGACAGTCTATTCTTAAAGCCTTCATGCTTAAGATATAGGGCAGTCTAAAATAGCTTAAAATTTATTTGCGATACCATTTCAGTCTCTTATTATCAGAATTCAGTTGCACCAGTGCTCACAGAAAGTATTCAAAAAACAATTGTTTTCTTTAATTTTTTTTCTTTTTTTTCTTGATTTTCTTCTAAACTTTTCTTCTTTCTCTTTGGACTTTGCATCATTTTTTCTTTTTTTTTTTTTCCAGTTTTTTTGATTTTTTTCTTTTTTCTTTTTAAATTTCTTTCTTTTTCTTAAATATTACCTTTTATAAATTTCACTAATCCGCTTTTCCTTTCATTAATCAGATTTCATTGAATGGGGATGAAGAATAACTGGAACAGGTAGCCATATGAAGAGGGCTAGATAATGTGAAGATTTCGAATAACCTGAAAGAGCAGTGCACTTGTTAGTGATTCTAGAGAGATAGTTTTACTTGTGCCGCATTTATTAGAACTAAATGAATTCTTTTGCTTCAAAACCATGCTTCAGAATAATGCTAACATTAAATGTAGAGATACCACGGACTCCTTACTCTCTCCATAAATTTGAATCTGTAGTGTTTCATCTATGTTGCTGTTTCATCTATCTTTTTCTCAATACGCTCCTGATATCCTCGAGCACAGTCTAAAGCATGAATTTCTAGCTGCAGTTTTTTGTGGGGCCGTATAATCAGGTTACGTCAGAAATCCTAATGTCCTCAGCGGTGCAAAAACCTAAAATATGGGAAATATAATTGCTAATTTTTTAATTTTGTCCATACCAGCTATCATCAGGTATTAGCATTTAAAAAAAAATTAAATATTTATTATTATTAATTAATTATCCTGTTTATGGATTTTTGATGTATGAATTTGCCACCCTATTACAGAATCGAATTGTCTTTTGCAGATGCTGCACATTAAAAATTATACTCGGTATTATAAATATGAGAAAATTGCCATTTTGAAATCTCTTTTTATAACTGCTGGTTTCTCTTGTCAAGCAAGATCGATTTAAATAGGAAATAAAGCTCACACTTTTAAACACGGATTTGAAAATTAAAATATGTCTTGAAATCAAAACTTGCCAATATTAACATGTCCATCTTTTTAAATAAGGGAGTGTAAGGTTCCCAGTTCTCCAACATCCAAAGGATGAAGTTCTTTCGGTTGTACGTCAACCATCATCTCTTCCACAGCTGGGACGAAATTACAATCGTGTTGAATTTGCTAAAATATAAACCATTTTGAAATATAAAACCTAAGAAAATTCATGTATATTACTCATTCATTAATAAATTGCTGTGTGTAATAACTTACAGAACGAGTTCGCGGGATTATACCCCGGTTCCACAAGATCACTTGTTTTCACTGACACCTTCACAACCTCTTCTTCGCCATCATCTTCCCGCAAAGACCATACTGGCCAATCTCGGCTTCATCGTTGTCACTTTCCGGATGCCGATTCTTCTACCAATTCATTATCTTCCTCATCCCTCCCTCCCTCCATTTCGTTTTGAGCATTTTGCTTATTAAATCCCTGCTACCTCTTCTCCGCTTTTCCAAGCGGATTAGTAACGCATTTTCGCGCTGAAAATGATGAGAATTATCAATTTTGTATTATTTAATTTGTGCACTTTAAACCAACAAACGAAATTCTAGCATTACATTATTGTTAAATTATGATGAAAACAGTTTATGAAGCAATGGCACTATCCAGGTATTTCGGTTGCACATTTCTGTGCGCAAAAATTTGCTCTAAAATTATTTTAAAAAAATCGAAAAAAAAAAAGCAATGCACATTGCATTACAAAACATTCTCTACAGATCGCAATGCATTGCATATATCCGGAAGCTTCGAACTTACTTTTCTGAGAGCAAGCTCCATCGTCAAATTCCTGTTTTCTTATAAGATTCGACTTGATCTGCAATGCGATTAATTGCCTAATTTTTGCAAAATATCAATCATACACAGCCATTACAGCCGTAAACACTAACATTAGCAAAAGTTAACATAATCATGAATTAGACAAGGAGAATGTATACTTCAAATCAACATTCCATTAAAAATTGCCGTCTCAAAATGTCTCTTACGAAAATGTGTAAAATGCGAAAAGTTATCGTCGTCCATGTGAGGATGAATAGTAAATTATTCGATATGAAGGGCAGCAATCAATCCAATAATTCCGAATGATTTTACATAATGTGATCATTGTCGAGAACTCTTAAGCAACAATTGGTGGTCGAGCAGAAAGTTGGTATGTTTAGACCACACTGTACTACGTGAAGGTTTTGATATGAAATTTTGATAATTTTGATTTTGATATGAATTTTCCAGGTAATGAGGGAAATATTGCCTTTCTTTTCTCTCTTCTGCAATATTGTCTTGAGTGATCAAAACCTATTAACTATAATATCACTTCAGCAATATAATCAATCCCTTTACATGTATAATTCTTCTAAACTTTTATAAACTGGATATAACTTGTGAGGTGAAAATCTTAAAATTTATTAAATGTGTACAAAATAAGCTTGCTAAAAAATCGACGATGATTTTTGGACACTATGTTATATTCATTATAATTAAATTGTTCTATACGTCGTTATCGATGCTGTTAAAGTATTTAACTTGACGTGGAAGTGATAATAACCATTGCTGTTTGCATCTTCGTGTATCTTTTTGCAGTTTTGGTTAATTCATTTAACTTACATACTAATAATTGAATTAATAATTTCGTTAAACCAGTTGTAATTTGATCACTTTTCTCAACGATAGTTCCGTTCATTTCATTTTTCCTATAGGGCATTTTGACACTTGCTATTATTTTAATAGGGTTTCACCGAAAAGAATAGTTCAATAAGATCAAAATTCAAATTAAGCCGTATTTTTTTTCGGTTCTTTCTGATTCTTCTTAAATTGAGGTCAATTCAATATTCTTTATTCTTGATTCATTTCTTATCATTCGTTTAGCTGTTGAATTTGACCCCTAACAAAATAAAATTTTAGTAAATATATACATAAAACTAATAAAAAATCAAAGAAATAAACGCACCCAGCATATGCATCTAAACGATTTTTTTTGAGACCAAAACTTACCAATATTAACACGTTCATTTTCACGTACAAAAGCTCGCGTGGGTGGTAGAATGATAATTATAAGATTAATTCATATAATCATGTCCTTTTAATCATAAACGCAACCAATCTTCGATGTTTGAAGGACTCATCTTTGATAAAATTCTCATCTAGTTTTTAGGCATAGAAAAGGTCTTTCCTCCTTCCCTACATAAGAAAATAAATTGTAGGGTCTTGCTCCCTAAAATTATTTCAACCTCTCAATCTATATTAAGTCCGAAAATCTGTAGCAACCATGAAACCATACCCTTAATTTTAGACAATTTTTCTCTTCCGTTTCAAATGGATAAGCAGCTGAAAAAAACGTCTAAATTCATCAGTGCAACAGAAAATCATGGCAAAACACTTGTGAATGATTTCTTAGAAAGATTAGCATAAAATTTTTACTTTCAATTGCCACGTGAAGTCTTCTTTAACTAAAAAAGAGTTCCGGAAAACTTGAAAATCACAAAACATTTTACTTTCCAAAGGGAAAATTTTTTTCCAAATCTGTATTAGCAATAAGAAGTACTCCTTGCTGATTTTATGCATAATTTTTACTTGACAAATAAAAGTTTGTAAACAACACACAAAAATGTGATTTCAAATCAAACACAGTTTCTCTGTGAAATCTTCATTTCCAAGACTTATTTGAAGGATTTCCTACGTTTCATCCAAGTGTCAAAATATTCGGAAAACTCGTACAGTAATGTTCGAGATTTTGGAAATGAATTTTTGAAAAGGAATGAAAATTACTTGACTACAGAAAGATATGCGGATGAAATCACGACAGACACCAATCGTAAGATCTAATTACATATTCTATAAAAAACAGTGAACACTGAATAGAAGAAAAATAACAGAAAACATACAAGTACACTAAACTAACTTAAAAACCACAAAATATGGTTTGATTTTGAATGTCCTTTAGTTAAATGTAACCGTCAACTTTTGAAGCTTTTTTTTTAAACAGTTCGTTAAAACATGACCTTGTTTTACATTACCAAAAGAATAAAACCTTCACCTGTAAAGTACCAAATTTTTGAAAATAGGAATATGGCAAACAATATAAAGAGCCCATATCTAAATTAGCTTTTTACTTACGGTTCATCTAATAAATGCAAAATAAATTATCGTAGGGAGAGAAGTTCAAGTGTGGTGAGAGTTATACAGAAAAATGCTGTGTTCTCAAATGTAACAATCTGCATCATTTCATATCATGCATTTGTTCACCAAACAGCCAAATAGTAAACGATAAAACTGGAAGACACAAAATTGCTGAGAACGTCTCAAACGACCACAGGACAACGATTATAATTCATTTAAATTTCTGGATGAAATCAACATTGACAACAACAGCCCGTATCTTTGAACGTTCACTATTCCAGTTGGAGCTATAAATAATTATAAAATAAAATGACGACAAAAATTTTTAAAGGTGCAAAAGTTGCTCATGCACAAATTAACCAATATACTATAAGAATATACTATTCCTATCATTTACTAAGACAACTTCGTCGCTAAAAAAATATGCATCAAAATAAAGGAAAAACAGATATTTAAATGTCGGAACTGACTTTACGGAATTCAACACAATTTTTAAATTAAAAACAAAACCAAAACAGCACTAACTTCATAACAGCATTTTTCCCATTTTTCCTTCGTTTTCTTGGTGGACTGCCTATGCACTCATTGATTTCGCTGCCAAAAATACGAGATGTACTATTGCTCAGTAATCGTATTCCTGTTTCTTTCCAACACTTGGAATCAGAAATGCAAACAAGCTCATTTTGGCAGGTCATTTTCAAATGGCTAAAGAAATTATTGACATTTCGAAAGTTTGGGAACAAGAAGTTTATAGATGCTAGAATTTTTCATTGAAAGCGGAAATAAGTGAGCCTAATGCAGAAATATAAGGAACATAAAGGAACTATAATGATGGTTTAATCCACCACTAATGGAACTGGACCATATAGAATCCTGGAAGATATCTGGATTAGATGGATTACCACCTTTCAATCATTTCATCCAAAACTCGTTGGATCACCTTCATGTCACTATCATCGGAAGCATCTTTCTCATCACTCGCGTTGAGCGGTCCCTCCAACGCCATTGAACCTAGAATTCACTTTTCCCATAATCTCTACACTATTAAAGAAAAATTAAAAAACCAAAGACATTTTGTGAAAACCGCAAAACACAATAATACAATCCTGAGAATTAAGATTCTATCACAGTAAACATAACCTAAACTTTACCGCTGCACAATTTTGATCTTCCATCTTTTTTTTTTTACTTTAAACTAAGGAACATGAAATTTGAAAAGAGGAACAAATTGCAGAAATTTAACACTTGGTATACAAATTTATTGCATTTATGCAAAACAGCTTCGTGGATCATCTGTATACCTTCGCGCGAGGGCACCTTGCATCTTTACACGGATATGGTCATCCTCGTTTCTCCAAAAGTAGAGTGAGCAAGATCGGAATCGAAGTAAAAGGGAGGAAATAAATCCTGGTCATGAATTGAATGAAACCAAACACAAGCTCAAAATTTCATCGAAAAGATAGCTAGTAAAATTACTTCAAGTTACCTCAGACAGCTAAACTACTTTCAAAATCCTTTGAAATTTTACTTTATACATAAATTATCTACAGCAATACTCCTACAATTACAAAACACAATTATGATTACTCATAATGAGAAGTGCTTGAGCTTATAAGGAAAAAACAGACGGAATGTAAACGAAAGTTATGAAGGATCGGATAACTTTGATATGCCTAAAAAAGACATCATAATACAGCAATAAAAAGGAAAATTAGAGTTCCTGACTCAGCTTCAAGTTCGAAGCTTGGCATGGTAATGTTAAATTTAAAGCATGGATAGGTAAGTTTTCCAGCAAAAATGAAATCACTTTATTTCCTTCGAACAAAGTAACAAAGCGAGGATAACTATCTTGCATCATCACTTCTCATCAAAAAAAAAAATCAAATAATGTTTGAATGATGTAGTACTGATCCAAGTTATTGCCAAGCGCGAATCTCCACAAAATTACATAATAAAGCATTGCTCAAAGAAAGCTAAGATGGAATAACCTAGATTTTCAAAACGGAAATTTAACTAAGTTCGAAGCCAGTTTCTGAGTGCACAGCATATCTTAATTTCTGTAATAGGATTGACTTTTTATTATAATTTGGCAATTTCAGAAGGTTAAAACAAGTAGAGGCTGTGGGTAGTCGCACAGGTGACTGACGTCGCTTAATAGCCAAGAATCCACGTACAACACTGGCTAAAGTATCTCCCTGGTCCTGAAAAAACGAAATAAAATCTTAGTACCAAAAAACATTAGTTCGACAAAAGTGAAATATTTTTATTAAATAGTATCTAAGTTCTAGACAGAGTATCCAAAGTATTTACCTGGTCATCAGATACTTCAACACAGCGAATCGAAAAAGGAGGCTCGAGATACGCAAATCCCAAAAGCGGCGCACGAGAACAGCTTGTTACAAACTATAATAACAGTTTTATATATAAACTACGAATGAAGAAACGCCTTTTTTTGTCTTAATTTGTTTTGTTTCATCTAATCACAATGATACAGTTTAAACAAAAAAAACCTCGAAAGCGAAGACGCTTCATGGAAGCATACACTCCACGATGCATATCATTAAAAACTTCGTCAAAATTCTTAAATTTCGCCAGAATTTTTAAGCAAAGTAATGTATAAATAATTGTTAAAAACAACTTTTAAAAACAGTCGACGCTCCTCAGCAGAAAAGTCATTTTCCAATATTTGCCAAAGCCACTTGATGACTCGATGATTACTATGAAAGCCTCCATAGTATTGGACATGCTTACGGAGATCGGATAAATCGATATCACTAAACAAAAAAGAAGGTTGTTAAAATTAAAATTTTTCTAGCCATCGCAGAAATACGAGAAACATCATAAATTGACATCAGTTTATGCACTTCATTCAGTTTTACGAAAAATACTTAAAATTTTTAGGTGAAAATGTTATCACCAGATCCCATCCTCTCTGCTAATTTCAAGTAACTATTACTTACGTTGACTGCCCTGAAATCAGATACTGAAGTTCATGTGGTGCAAACAATGAAAGCCAACTACCATTTAACACCGAAAGAAAGCCTGATACAAAAGCACGACACTGCTCTTTTGTTTGATTAAAAACACGATGCTGTGCCATTTTATGGACATAAGCTATCCTAGAAAATCAAGGAACAAGATTACGGAGAAGACATGAAAGTAACAAACCAAAAATAGCGAAAATTAATAATTTGAAAATTAAATGCAAAAACCTAGTAGCAGAGGACAAACTGGAAACTTGGAAAGTAACCTACTTGTTCTCATTTGTGACATGCATTGCATGACCTCCCGGTACCAGATCGATGGTCTGCACTTGTCCTAATACATCCTCATCAATCGAGAATGTTAGTGATAAGTCAGAAATATCGGAATCCGAATAATGTTTAACATAAGTAAGACTTTTATAAAGATCTGGGTCCAGCTGCGACAACTCATCAAATGCACATAATTTACGACCCAATACAGTCGCTAACAGTACAGGTGCGAGATGTACCTCGGTAACAATACCCTCAAATATAATCACTGTTAAAGATTTAAATCGTCAAGCAACAACTGGGAGAATGCAATAAAAATGGTTTGGGCATAGAAACCAATTTGCTACTGCTACCTAGAATACATTTTTTTGCTGCATGTAATAGTGGTTTATCACATTACAACATTAACAAGAATAAGATGTTACCTCATACACAGCTTTGGCTAGCATACGACCAACAAACTGGAACAGTGCTAGGTGATTTTCATGAAGATCTGATGTTGGTGAAGGAAAAAGCTGACGATTTGGTGAACACTAGAAAAGTAAGAAATTTCAATTTAAAGAATTCACAATTATCTACGGAAGTAGTGGTGAGAAAATGTAACCTTGAAAAGATTAAGATCCGGATTGAAAACATGCTTCAACGTCAGTTCTAGAAACTCTTTAAATACTCCGTCCTGATCAATACCCGCTTCATCTAAACCCTAGAAAACACGAATTCATGAAATATAAATCAAGAAATTCAAAAGGATTAGTCAAGAAAATTGGAGGTTGAAAAAGTATATTACTATAATAAGAACTGTTCCAAACCTGCTGATTAATGAACTTTACACGAATTGTTGCTTTGAGTGCATTAGGTGATAGTAGTGATAGCTGACGATAGCCATCATCAAGCAGTCTGTTTCTTTCCACTGTTATCATTGTACTTGGAGTTCCCTCCATACTTTCTTTTTCTGATGCAATATATTTCCTGATAAAAAAAAATTCATAACCACCGAATAAAGCGACAATAATATAGACGGAAAATAAAAAATATATTCTACCTGAACAGAACTATTCGGTCATACAAAGCTACTAAATGGCTCATGTGAGACATCAGAAAGACAGCACGTTCAGTTTTCTTTTCGAATTCATTTATTATTACAGAACTCTTGATATCTCTGAAAAAATAATGTCAGCAGACAGGGATAAAAAATTTTTGCAACAAGAATGGGTTTTTTTTTTAGTATACATAATTTTTTTTTCTTTTTTAGTAGTCATCACAAATACTTACGGTGCGATCCAAAATTTGTGATCTTTTGAGAAAGCTCTTCGACAGTCACGATTGTATAGCAACATGCAAAGTTGGTAAATAGATGTGAACAGTGGAGAGGAAGAAATCTCCTGCAGTTCTGAAAAGCACTTTCAAAAGTTCGAACAGTAAATCATCCAACAATCAGACAAACCATAAAGGAAATTTGCATCTATCAGAAAGTGTAAATCAGAGAAATAAAAAGCAAACCAATATAGGAGTTCCAAATGACTCGGAAGCAAAATAAATTGCAAAATTTAGCAATAGCACATAACTGGTTAAGAGTGAATGGGCCACCTTTCTCATACATTTCTTCTTCGTCAAGGATACTAAAATCAAAAAAATGGGTGGCTATTCACAGAGCTCCAAAAATTAAAGAAAAATGGAATCAACTGATCCGTAACTGCCTTTGATGCCTGTCAAATAAAAGTACGTCATAACAATTACTAGTCTACTACTGTTGATATAATACCTTAAAACCTACTGACAATATCCTCCAACATGGATTCTTTAGATTCAAAATTATTAGAAAATATTTTCTCGGTGATTATTAATGAAATAAAATTAAAAAACTTACGAAATGACAGAAGTAGCGCAGTTAGCAAATAGAATAACTGGAGCAAAATGAGTAATTTTTGATGGATACGAGGCAATCAGTGCAATGACGTGAGATAACCCATTGTCACTTGGTGACAAACTAACAATATGTTCCCACAATAGTGGAAGGAGGAAGTCCTCTCGACACAGACCTAAACTTTATCATCTTAACCGTTATTAGAAATATGGATATAACAAAAACCGTTTACTAATTGTAAAAACTGCCAAATTATATCTATGATACCTTTTTTGTTTTTCTGATTCAACAAAAAATAATTACCAGACAAGATATCGGTATGAAGTGAATTCAATGTAAGTAAAGCATTCTGATAAAGATGGCATACGACTGCAGTCATTGATAATGCCGGCAGCTGTTGAATGATCTCATTTGCTTGCGCCTCAGCACGGATTACGTTCAGTTTTTTCCACAGCTCTGAAACCTTTAAGTTTTTAAATTCTTATTTTTTTAACCAATATGCTTGAACTGATACGCCGAATTTGCGACTCAACAAAGCATTAAATTACTCTGAATTGATGCTGCAAGGTCATTTTGCACAACTCCAATTTGCGATGTACGGTATGATGACTGCTTTTCTGGATCGCAATATAAAACTTCACCAAACAAACATGTTACTATCGGTTTTGACCATAAGTACTGCAACTGACGTACAACAAGCGGCAAAGAGCCTTCCGTGCTGTAATTTAATTTCTCATATTTTTTTTTTTAAAAATAAAAAAAACATTTGTTTTTTTTGACTGCTCACGAATTCCTATCACACGTGACCAATAGGAATTATGTAAGCTACATCGAAAATTCAAGCTCAAAACACCTGCGATCCAGTGGCTCTGAATACCATCCAAAGACAGGATGCCAGTGGCTACGGCTACTTTTCTTCTTTGAAAGGAATTGATCACATCTTCTTAACATTTTATTCATCACATCCGTCCAATCAATCAGATACTCTATCAAACTCTAAAAACTAATAAATGAAAGTAAATTACAAAAAAGGAAAGACAAAATTTGTCATGTTAAACTTCTCTTAAACTTATTTTACACTGAATTTTCAATAAATGCTTTATTCATCACTATAGATATTGTGAGTAAAATGTATTCCATTAAAATAAAAAATAAGAATTCAACATTGTAAAAAATACAATCATCAACTGTGATCAACATTTGTTGATAGGATTTAAAATAGTGATATCTTTACTGATTAATGAATGAATGAAAAACAAACATGTTGGTCGAGATAGCTCAAATGGATAAGATTGGCAAGTAAAAATAAACTTTTATTGCCACTTAAATTATTCGACAAGACCAAACTCATCGTTAACACAGCCATTGCTTTCTCAAACGTTTTATTGTCCACTAATAAATCAGTATTCTGCAAGATTTGATAGGAAGCATAGCCAAAAAATTAAAACTTGGAAATTAGTTCGTATTAAGTAATTTGGAAAAAAGTGGTAATAAAATGAACTCACAGCTGTAGAGAGATGAGTAAGTAGAGCAGGACAAGTAAGACAATATTCCACAAATAAAGCGAACATATGAGAATCGAAATCACAGTTTTTTAGTACTCTGAAATTCCAAAAAGTAAAATTAGATTTCGTCTCTGTCAATAGACATAAACGTAACACAAACGATTATGAATACTACATTACCTGAATAATATATTGAAAAGTCCATTAAAGGCGCTAGCACCAACTACGACTCTTCCACTTGATGATATTTTGCTTAGCAATTGCTGAAAACTCACGATCATTTTTGACTGTTAGTGAAAAATCCAATCATCAGAAATTGGAAATCGAAATCCCCAGATTTTTCATGTCAAAAAAACCCAACATTAGCGTATCAATTTCTTTACAGTGAATCAAAGATAATCATTATAGTGTCCAAAAACTTGATTTTTCATAGTCAACATAGAAATTTAAACAAACCGAAAATTGAATGTATCGCAACTTCTCACCAATTGCTGCATTTAGAGCTTTATTACCTAGTTGATTTAGGACACTACAGACTCGAGAATTGCCCCGTACAAAAGCCCAACTATTAGCACTTGAAAATGTGATTAAAAAATGGATAAATAACGATACTGTTTTTCCTTCTGATACTTTCTCAACCTGAAATATATAATCAAATATAAATCGGTTTGTTCTCACTCGGTTCGTAAATGCTTCAGTTAAAGCATAAGTTCATTAATAAATAAAAAAAAAAAACCTAAAATCTAAACATTTTCAAAAGTAGACGAAGGATAAAAGGATCCGAAGAAAACAGATTCGCAGCGAAAAATTTCTGGGTTCAAAAAGCTAGATATGACAGCATGCTTAGTAGATGAAAGCAAAGAAGTAATAGTTCGATAAGATCCGCAACATCTTATAAATTTCTTAAATACAAAGTGTTTTAGATAAAAATGAAACTCTAAATGAAAAAAGATTAATTACTCACGATACTGCACTTCCAGCAATATATACATCAGATCAGAAATCTTGATCAAAAATTTGCCAAACCTCACCTGAAGTTTATCAGTGATCGAAGAGATCAGTGAATATATGGAGATGATGAAGCGATTCGCCGACTGAAGATGGTTTTTGGACAGCAAAAGGGAAGCAAATGATTTACGAACATTACATGATGACATGCTTAATATCATACAACGACACAACTGACACAGCCTCTAAAATAAAGCTTATTGAGGACTAAATTGCGACAGAAAGTTTATCTAGCAGCTAACTAGTTCACTAAAGTTTTATTAAGTATCAGTAAAATAGATGAAATAAAAATTGTCAATGACTCAATCAATATTACAAAAGAACGGAACTCCATGCCAAACGAACAGATAAATGCCTAAAGTCAAATAGGCCAATATCCACAGCATAAAAAAATTGCACCTTTAACTATTGGTAACAGAAGGATGAAATACAACCAAGCAGCGATGAAATTATTTCATTGTAGAAAGTTTATACTTGCTTGCCAAAACTAAATATGAAATTAAAGGCTTGCCTGAATATCGTATGATTGTTCAAAAATTCGAATGAAAAGTCGACCTAACTGCAACACATCCTTACAATCAACTAGTTCTCTTTTCTCCATATTTACAAAACCGCCAAATAGAGAGTCAAAATCTTCTCTGGAAAGAAAATTTATATAACAGTTCCAAAAACTACTATTTTCGCAATTCATACTTTATCATATAAAAACAAATGTCCGAAAATCGAGCAATAAAGATTTACAATAAACTGTCACCGTATATTGCTTTAAGTTTGACTTATTTTTGAATGAAAGGTAAATAGACCCCTAAATCATCCCCCTACTAAGTACTAACAACGTTTACAAATATGTCGTACCTCGACTTCACAGATATTGTAAATTTATACGATGATTATCAAACAGCAAGATAATGAAGAAATTTTCTATCAACTGCAAATTAAAATTTTACTACCAAACAATACCTTATTGAACTAGCAAATCTCCTTCTCGCCAGCAGACCTTTTCCCACAGCCTGCAACAGCAGGACACTTCTGGTCTGAGCTTGCAACAGTTTCCGTTCCTTTTGTTCATTTGTAGCAAATTCGATGAAACGATCGCGTTCGTCAGCTGCCATTTCTTATATAAGTAACATTTTGACCCTACAATTAAATGCATATAAAATGGGAAAGGTATCTTCATTATACGCTACACTCCTCCTACTGGAAGCATCCAAAATACAGAACACTGACTGCTTGGTTTAGCTTAAGTTCAGAAAGTTATTTCCCCCTACAGCTGTTTCAGCAAGAGATGAAGACTGTTCGCAAACTTCTGCTTACTCACAAACATGAAAAATATTTTCGATCCAAGCACTAAAAAAAATCATCTGGAAGTACTATTGAGAACAGAATCCATGTTTGTTTTTCAAATCATATATTGTGTGTTTCAATTTATTAGATACATGGATAAGATACGTGAATATAGCACACTAAGGACAAAAAGTGCTCGAAGAACGATTTATTCGCTAAAAAAAAGTGGTCAAACTAGACTTTATATATAATAAATGCGTGATGCCTACATGGAAAATGAGATTAGTCGCAAAAATGCCGAAAAGACACGGTGATGACTAGAGACAATTCAGTAAAAGCGAAGAAAAAAAAACTTTAAAGCCTATTAACAACAAACGATAAACAATGACGACAACAAAAAAGGCAACAGATTTAGGATTCAAAAAAGGCATGAAAAAAGAAAAAAGATGAGATGAGAAATTTTATTTGCAGAAATGATAGGTTCCTTTAAAAAGAAAAAATTCGAAAGATTGAGCACAAAATGTAGTACAGAACAAAAATCCATAGATCAATGAGCACGTGGAAAGGAAAGAATTGAACATCGCCTGGAAGTAAATGCAAAGCTTGGACATAAGGTGGATTTGTCTCCAACTATATATACACTAACAAATAATATAGTATAATGAAGTACTGCAGTAGTTTTTATCAGTCTGACAGGAAGATATTACCGTTATTTTCATTTAAGTGAAAACAAACATTTCCAGTCAAATATAAAATATTTTAGGCGACAGATTGTACTCCTTAAAGCAGCGCATTATTGTTACCGTAGTATAATAAGATATATTTTAACTCACACTAATAGAATCGTACAATAATTAAGTGAGCAACGGATTAAAGTTAAGCCTTTTTTTTAGAAAGGAGCTGATGCTCATGAGTAATCTGTATGTGAATGCGCGATTACCGTTGGAAATAGCAGCTGACACATAAAAAACACTACTTTTCCATTGGACCTTCGCCTAATACTATTAAAGTTTTAAATAAAGAACACTACTTCCAAACGTAATTTCTATAAACTCTAATTCTTTTGCCTCAGCAACATGCTTCATAAACATCCATGTCATCACGATAAAAAGGAATGAAGTTATTCAGCAGCTTATTTGTAATAATTCGATTAAGGAATTTAACGTTGCTTGTTGAAAAACAAAAATTCATGGAATTTAAACAGTAGTAGTAGCATGAGTTGAAGCTTTATGCACAAGAGGTATAGATTCAGCAGCATCGTCCTCATGTTTCCGACGATTAGCATCTTTTTGATGACTTGGTTGTTTCACTGTATTCATTACAATTGGTTGTGCTCTTTCCTCTGAAAACAGAAAAAAATTCTCTTTGTAAAAGAAAAAGTGCAATGCAAAACATTGAAGGAAGCCTGATACAAACTTACTGAATAATGATCCAGCTTTTGAAATAGAATCATAAACTGCTAAGCTGGTATAACTTTATTCACAAGAGACCAGTTGATAATATATTAATGGAAAACCTGCTGAATGTGAAACAGATAAGTTCGATTTTCTCATTTTCCTTCTCGCAGCAATTAGATCAATTTGTCGCTTTGTTCGAGGTATTCGAATCCGCATGAAGCAACAAACGATGACAACTGAAATTCGAAAATGTGCAGTGAAGCAGTTTGGCAGAATTCATGATTCAAGTTAAGGAGAAACTATAGAGTGCAAAAGCAAAGTGTACCAAAAGCCAAGAAGAATTACATCATTTTATACAACATAGCACAAAAGATCATTAGCATTCCAAAAAGAAAAAATCCACACAATATTTGTATGGAACAGTACCATTTAATCTCATTACTGCTAAGATTAACTCTAATCAACTTGTCTTCAGCTACTGCGTTGAATGATCTATTTTGGATACGTCGACAATTGGAAATTCGAGCATACGTAAATGTACGGAGAAACATACCCATAATTAGCAATATCCCAGAAACGAGAGCAATAAGCATCCATAGCCGTAAACCAGGAGCGACATAACGATCCAATGCAGCCATACTTCCTTCATGACTATTATCTTCAGTAACTGTCATCCCTGAAACTCGAAAATGAAAATAAATGAATGGTGCGGTTTATCGCAAGAAAGAGATATTCGTGGCTAGATACTACAAGTCTCGCGAACAATGTGAACAAAGTCGAGAATGTGTCCTGAATTATCGGTCTCAAGAAACATTCATCGAAAGAAATGACTATCGTTTGTGCAGTCGGCAAATTAACCCCACCTGAGGCCACTTACTTCACCACATTATTTACAGAAACAAAATTTTGTTCGGAGCTATAAACTAAATAACCGGAATTCATTTCAAATTACTATTAAAAAGGAATTTTATTTCATTTTTAAACAAAACATCTCTTTATTCCGCACATATTACCCGCATATTACGGGAGATAACGGCTCACACGTCGTGAGAAAAACGTCCGGTCTGAAACCTCTACAGGAAATCTTCCGTCAGGCTATCTGTAATGCTTTCATCGAAAGTGTCAGCACTTAAGCTTTTCCTTAATTCATCAGTTGCTGACATCTCCACAAACAACATACTCTTTTTGTATCTCGATCTTTCTGTCAGAAACTCTTTATCGACCCTCTCAACATGTTCTTGCATCGACCCTAACAATCTCTGTTGCCTATCATATTACCACGCTCTATCTTTGTCTCTCAATCTTTCACACCTAAATCACTGATCCCTGAAAGTTTCCCCAATGGACACAGACGTTTTCATTGATGCATGAAAATCGGATGCGTTAATATAAGGCGCACTAGTTAGACGTGAAGGTTGGAAATTTTCTTGTGTTTAGTGGGATCTTTTTTTTATAGTTCTTGACCTTAAGCTTTGGGTTCAAGTATTTCTGGCATAATGGCAACCAGAGGTGGTAAAGTGCAAAAGGTAATGGTTCAGCCGATCAATTTGATTTTCCGATATTTGCAAAATCGATCACGTATACAGATATGGCTTTATGAGGATATTACTCATAGGATCGAAGGATATATTATTGGTTAGTTCATCTGTTGACCATTTTTTGTAGAGTAATGAAATTCTTTAAACTAGTCTTTTATTTTTTCGAGGTGTACTTTAGCACCACACGTCTAATTTCTTATACATTTGATATTAGCCTTATGATTAATTCGCCTTATTTATCTTTTAGATAGGTGTAATAGGTGAACGGAGAAATTATTGCTTTTGCGGTCGTTGTTGTGCTTATAGTAGTGGAAAGAAATATAATCTTTATGTTGCACCATAGAACTTATGTGTATTTTGCATGTAAAAGTGTTTATCATGCTACAGTGAGATGAATTAAGTGGGAACTTCGCTTATAAAATTCTTGTTTTGTGTAATAAATAAGTGACTTTACGTGGAAATGTAAATTATATACGTTAATTAACTAAGTCTGTGGGTGGGTATGTTTTATCATCATTTTACTTTCCAGAAAAACTAGTATTTTCTTCTCCAGGATTTGATGAATATATGAACGTTGTACTTGATGAAGCAGAAGAAGTAAATATGAAGACGAAAAATCGTAACAAGGTTGGTCGAATCATGTTGAAAGGTGATAATATCACATTGATACAAAGCATTGGTTGAGCGATCTCATTGTTGGTCTTGTAATCCAAAGTTTTCATTGTTTTTTTTCAATTGTTTACCAAGTTGTTTGCTTGCTCTTAAGCTTATAATAAAATTTTTAACTCTGAAAGACGTCCTAAATGCTGAATTGCTTCTTCCCTTTTTTTCTGTTGTTTTTGCTTTTTGTTTTTTCTTTATTTCTTTTTTTTTCTTTTTTTTTTTTTGTAAAGTCCAGCTATATATTGTGTAGCAGAATGAATTTTCTTGGGATTCTCAATCAAGTATGACATACTTTTAAGCTTTTCTAATACTTACTATTCGAACTGTATGGAAGTATTAAATTGACGCTTTTCGGCACTACAGAACAAATCAGTTTGTGTAGCTTATCGTTCGATAAAGTTTAATATAAATTGGTTTGAAAGCATTACTTCGCGACACAGTACGATATAATAGACGTTTCTTTCTTCCTTTCTCTTGCTTATTGTAATAAGCATTGAGAAATTTCATCGATAAAGTAATTGTGATCAGGTTGTTGAAGATGGGTTTTATTTTTTAGATTAATAACCTCTAGTTCTCTTGGTCTTGGTGCGTCTTACGATATTTTTCATTCAATAGGTTGTTTGCGGTATTCGTTACGAAATAGGCTGATTTCCGTGAAGAATATTCCATTACTTTTCGATCTACAAGCTAATGAATATGGCCTATATTCAGGGATAAATAAGTGTATCGTCATTCATCGTGTTAACGCTTTTCTAGTAGAAATTCGTATATGAGATAGTAGAAGGTCTGTTCTTTGGTAGTTTCAGTTCGGCTTATTAAGCTGGAGGGTGTTAGTGGGGTGTATGTTCTGATTCAAAAAGCTTTTCTGACAACACTGCTGGTTATCCACCAGTTTACCACCTACTTTAGCGATGGTGTAAGACTGGATTTAAATCACAGTCATTTTTATAACAATACTACATCAATTTACAGGTGTTAAATTTCTGTAGAGTTTTTGCTTTCAAGTTAGTGAATTTTGTTCAGCTATTTCTGACCAGACTCCATTTCAGATGTTGCTTTTGGTAATTACACTAATTGTTTTGACAGATGCTTCAGTACAACAGCAGACAAGCTTACAGAGGCATGTGGAATCATTTTTCGAAATTCCGGGTCATACCAACAATTGGGCTGTATTAGTTTGTACATCTCGCTTTTGGTTTAATTATCGTCATGTTGCTAATGTCTTGTCATTGTACCATTCCGTAAAAAGACTTGGTATCCCTGACAGGTTAGTACATTTTAGTAACTTTCTTTAAAATCAGTTCTTTTGTTTAATCTGTTTCAAAAGCTGAGGCTGATCTGAAAAGCAGAAAGCATATGAAGGAGTTATTACCTCAGATTCCAGTCCACCTTCTTTATTTCTCTTTCTATCGTGACATGTTTATATACAAAAACTGGATTAAGCATTGAAAAGTCCTTTTTGATTCCTTTCAACACCCAACTATTCTAATTTTATCATCATCCAAAAGGGGGAGGTTAAAAAATCCCACCAACATAAATGCTAAATATATTAACGTTTTATTGTCCATAATTGTATGCAGAAAGGCAAACATGATTATAATTATCGTAATTAGGTATTGAAGTAGAAGAGAAAGTGTATTGAGGTTAAACGATAGAGCAATCCTGATTTGGATAAATCTATATTTTTCTCGCTTATGCTTTCTTGAGCTCAGAACCTTGGTCTGCATAAGTGAGATTCTTTTTTTAATGCAAATTCAAGTTTTTATTCTAGCAACATTATACTTATGCTTGCTGATGATATGCCCTGCAATGCTAGAAATCCGAAACCCGGTTCGTATTAATTTATTCTTTCATTTATTTTCGCTTCTGATTACTACTTAGTCCTCCTTTGAAATAAAACCAGTTAATTGGGATAGTACTTCAAGGTACGGTATACAACAGCAAATACGAACGCATCAATTTGTACGGTGTTGAAGTCGAAGTAGATTATCGTGGATATGAGGTATTAGATAGTATTTTACATGCAACTTTTATTTCAGTTTTTGACTGCGATAAAATCTAAATTGTTTGTTTCGAAATTCAGCTTAATGTTTCAGGTATCAGTTGAAAATTTCATGCGTCTTGTGACAGGACGAGTTCATCCATCCACTCCACGGTCGAAACGCCTTCTTTCAAATCACCAAAGCAACGTTCTGATTTATCTTACTGGACACGGTGGTGATGGCTTCTTAAAGTTCCAGGATTCTGAAGAACTGACAAATGTTGATTTGGCGGACGCAATTGAAACTATGTATCAAGGCAATAGGTCTTCTCTTTAAAACATTGTTGTTTTTTTTTTCTTCAGGAAAATATATTTTGGGAAAGATTTATTTGATAAATATGATAAAAATCAGTTTGGGATCGAAAAATAATGAGTGAAGATATCTAGCAGTAAGAGATTTGTTCGATAGACAATCGCTTCTGAATGTAGTTAGAAATCTTCCACTAAGAGCTGAAGTAATCTAGCAGCCTTGATAGGTGATTAGATTCCAAGTTTATATCAGGTATTCATTATTATCAGCATCATTACAGGTATAATGAAATGCTGGTGATAGCAGATACATGCCAGAGTGAATCGATGTATCAAAAAATATACAGTCCAAATGTGCTTGCAACAAGTAGCTCTCTCGTTGGTGAAGACTCTCTTTCGTATGATGTTGATCAGTAAGTTTCACTTCATTGTAAGTTATTTTCTTAATTTTGTTTTGGTAATAAAAGTGGTTAAAATTTGTTCTTTTCTTTTTCAAGTCATGGAAATTATTTTTTTAGTGTTATTGTTTCAGATCTATTGGAGTATATATTATAGACCGATACACGCAATTCACTCTTGAATTTCTAGAAAATAAAGTCAAGTCGTTGATGACCAATCTTTCCATGACTGACTACTTCGATTCTTGCCCGAAATCAAAATGTCTTTCCACAGTTGGTATACGTACGGATTTATATCCAAAAGTATGTTTAACTTTCGTTGGTATTTTGTTCTTGCTCTTTCAAATAAAAGCAATCAGGGGAAATATGATAAGGTATGTTTATATAAGTACTGGACTAGTTTGCTCCTGCTTTTATTAAAAATTAACTCATTAAAGGATAACTTGACATTTGTACCTCACATATGCGTTAGATCCTAATAAATCACTTTAACTTTTCATAACTCGTTACAGTTAATTGAATCTGTAGTATTCTGAACAATAAAACATAATTCAGGATCCGAAGAGAGTTCGCGTAACCGACTTTTTTGGCTCATCGAGGATCATACGTACAATTACGGAACGAATTGAGTTCGACGATGCATGGCTGAACTTACCTCCGTATTACGGAAAATCTGCCAACAGTATGGTTATTTGATAGCAGGATTGTCTTCATTACTGTTTGTACTGATCTACATTGGCTTCATGCAGAGTTGATCTTAGCCCTTTTTTTTTATTTACGAAGTAGACTTCAGAAGTATTTCTTACCGTTCAAATAAACTTTCCATGAATTGTCCGAATTTATTTCATATTGATTTCGCAGGTTCGGAATCACTATTTTAAAAAGCAAACCAGCTATAAAAATTATTGGGAGTCCTAGAAAATATTTCAAATGCTAATAATTCTTCAGATTTCACCCCGACTTTTACTTCATCATATTAGTTGTACATGTGGTTGGATAAAGTAACAATTTAGAGTAATTTCCCAAAATTTGAATCATACTTTGATAGGGAGTTGTTTTCTGCGATAACTTATATTTATACAATGCTTTCCATTCTTTCTATTGCGCTTTCTGATGGTGCTTCCGATGTTTCTTTAGGATTATTGTTAATCTGAGTAGGCGTTTCATTGAACTGTTTAATACAAAAAGGTATGATTTCATTGTCCCATCTGTAAGTCCACAAATCAATGGCCTGAAAACTGATGTAAATTTTCATTTCAGTTTGATACCCAAGTAATTAATTGTATATGCTACAAAATTCGTTAAATGCGGGTGTTTATTTTTTAGCAAGCATTCTTTAAATATTTTTTCCCATTGAGTTATTCTTGTCTAAGTTTAATAAAAAGTCGATACTACAAGAAGCTTGCCAATAATACAAGACTGTATATCAACGTAAATGATATTTCAGACAGTCATTTTATCCAAAAAAAAAATAATAATTCCGGGTTTTTGAGTACTATATACTTGATTCTTATGTACGGCTAGCGTACTGTGTAATAATATATTATACGAACCTGTAGTATTAGTCGACGAGTTACAGGTTTGAAGTTACTTTCGCAGAGGTTCAATCGTAATGCCATAACAAAGCTGTCACATTTACCAGGCTTCATTTTCAGCAGTATCTCACCGTGGTCAATGATCAACTCTGCTGCAGTCTGGAACTCTTTCATTGCTTAAGTAACAGTGATTTCAATTTAATTCTTCTAATAAAAAATACTTTGATGTCTTTCTCGTCGGCATCATCTCGAATCAATTCTTCCAGCGAAGTAAACATCGGTTCCACCAAGCATTCACTTACTGTTGAGTCGATTTCTTTATACACAGGATAGAAATCCAGTAGCGCCCGAACAATGTTCCTATAAAAGCATATTTTACTTTTTCAGAAAAAAAACGGGAGGTTAGCTAACAAGTTATGTAATTAGGCTTACCTGAAAATGAGCCTGTTTTTTTTCCTGATTTGGTGTCTGGACCGGAAGTCCGACAAAGCATGCGACAAACAGCAGGAGAATAAGCCAAGATCTGTTTCATGCATCTATAAATACATTTCGGGTGACAGTGAACTATTTAAAAAAAAAAAGACCAAGCCAAATAGCGAACATTATTGTGTGCAGTGATTAATTATTTTCAATACCTTCAAAATATCCACTCATTAAAATCGCATTTTGAAATTTAAATTACTATTGATTAGATCTAATGAAAAAGTGAGTTGTTACATGTTGTCGGTGCAAAATGATATGCGCGGCAATTTTCGAGAAATTTGGCTCGGATAACCAACGCTGATGCAGATGATGGGCCAGTTTCTGACATGGTGCAGCACTAACCAGGACACTTATCGTATTCACTGCAATTCATCCTCCATTTAAATTAGGCTATAAACGGTTGCTAGCATGGAACAAAGTGATGTGATAATTTGAAAATCGCGAAAACACGTCATTGCCGATATGCTGCTGATCAGAGGTTTGAACCAAATTGTTAGCTAGAAGTTCGAAAGCTCAACTATCAATCATTTATGTGTGTCTAATATTTTGATTTTAAATTTCTGAAAAATTTAAACGCAATATTTCGAATTTTCTCAAATCCTATAAATCTTAAATTATTGCTAATTGTAGATTAAATCATGATTTGGGGTAAAATTCTTTTCCATTTAAAAAGAATTCTTTTTTTTTTTTCGAGATGTCAAATTTATCAACTATTCCAGAACAAATATAACTATATATACCATTTCAAGCAACAACATCATTTTATCTTAAAATATTATCTGATAGATTATCCAATAATTGCTTGAAACAATCAGATTTGAAAGAGATAAGTATAATTAGGGAAATGAAAATAGTCAAAAATTACATGGAATAGATCCTTCTTTTGATAAGATGCATAGGGAAGAGATAAGCTGACGCAGCTGTTCCTCGTCCATTCAATCCTCAAAATATTTCTCGAAAAACTTTTTCAACCACCCCTAACATCTCTTTCACTTCGGCTTCTTTTCCTTTTTCTTTTATAGAACAAGTTCATTATGATGGAAAAAGTAGCTTACGTAATATTGCATATTAAATTAATTTATTAATTCAAAATGACTCATGAATGCAAATTAGCACTCATTAATAAAGTTTCCATTTCATTTTTTGAAATTAATAATCCAATCTAAAGTGATTGATAAAAAAAATTTTCTTTTATTGAAAGTAATAAAGATTTTTAAAAGCATGTAATAAACAGCAGGAGAATAAGCCAAGGTCTTCATACATTTATAAATACATTTCTAATGACAGTGGATTATTTAAAAAAAAAAAGTCGAGTCAAATCACGAACACTGTTATGTGCAATGATTATTTTCAGTATCTTCAAAATGTCCACTCATTTTGATTGAGATGTAAATAGTTTTGTAAGCAAAAGTGATAAATTAATTAATTAGGTAAAGAAATGATATGAGTGTTTAAATTTTATATGGAAAAAAAAAAAAAAAAAGAAAATGACCAAAGGAAGGAGGTAGCTGATAAGACTGGGGAAGCAAATATTCATCAAATTTAGTTGAACTTAAGCGTTTCCCTTCCCAAGCTAATAAGAAATAGTAAGGGCATGTGTAAGAAAAATAAACTTTTGTTTTTTAAACTTCTCGCTTGCCTTAAATTTCAGCTATATTTTCCACTGAAACTAATTTTTCACCATCTATAATACTTCTAATGGCTTCTTTGTAATGAAAATAAATAGAATTGTTATCATAGACTATTTTTCGATTGGAAATGATAACTGATAAACACAAAAGTAAGATAATAAGATGTTAATTCACAGGTTAATTTTTGAACAATCTAAGGCTTATTACTGTATAAACGATCTTATAAAACTGAAAAAAAAAGCCTTAATTAAAATTCACTTTAGCAGTTGCTTCAAGGAGTTGCTTCATTTAGTAAAAAATTTTTAATATGAGTAGAGATTTATCGCTTTAGAAAATCAAAAAATTTAAGTCCACTTCATTCGCTTTTAGTAGTAAATTTGTTGATGTAAGGAATTCATTAATATAAACAACCTATTAAATAATAAATAATTTCCTACATATATTCTTTTAATAAGAAACTTTCAATTGGAATATCTTTGTCGAAAACCGATACTTACTTTGATTGATCTTACTGTTAAACGAAAATTTACAGATGAAAATTATAAAATAAAAGTAATCAAAATTAAGATAAACCGTATACTATGTTAAGCAGATAAATAATAGGAGGAATTGAAGAAATTAATTGTAAATTGAACAGAACAAACAGTTGCTAAATTTTTTTTTTAAATTTAGAAAAAATATGAAGATATCATTTTTCGTATCATTTTCTGCAAATTTCTCTGAAATTTACATTTCTTTCATGCCAAAATTCATAATTTTTGCCTTCCATTTGTGGTTTCTTTGTTCTACTAATGTCATTTTTCTCAATAATTTTGTTACTGTCACTGATAATTAAGGAGTTATTAGTGCTTCTTAATAAATTTACTGTTGTAGAATAAGAGTGAAATATTAATG
Organism: Setaria digitata; assembly: GCA_003640385.1. Classification (NCBI taxonomy): domain Eukaryota; kingdom Metazoa; phylum Nematoda; class Chromadorea; order Rhabditida; family Setariidae; genus Setaria; species Setaria digitata. The sequence continues at coordinate 215,932 of RCAB01000044.1, read as the reverse complement.
GAATGAAATACAGTGAGGTTCTTTGAACAAGTAGCAAAAAATAAATAAGCTAAAATTAATGAGAGCCCTTTATTTTAGTCACTTCTAAAATCGAATTCATAGGGCATTTGAAGGCATATCAATAATCATGAACTTAAAATGGATAGGCTAACAAAAATAGCAGAAAGAATATGAAATTTGAAGTGAACCCATAATAACTCATTTCGAGAATTTAGAAGTGTTAATTTCTTCGATTATCTTCCAGATTAAGAGTTTACAATTTCAATGACTGTACTAAAATTACACGAAGTGATTTCAGCCTTTTTTTTTGTGCATTCAGTAATTTAGGCATTTAAATTATGTTTTTGTCATTGTTCTACCAATTAAACCTAGAGATTTTCCATTAAGAAAATTATGATCAGTTCGTATCTGATCTTCCAATCAGTTCTTAAACATAAGAATTTGTCGATACTTACTGTTTTTAAATAAAAGATAATACTTTTGGTAGTAGCACATTTGAAATCTCTCCTCTTTTTTTTTTTTTTTCTTTTTAAATTAGGAAATATTATTCCGACAACATAACGAATTTAGCGAGTACCCCAATATCTGAGAGTTATTCACTGTCAAAAAGGAGTAGAAAAATGAGGAACTGTCATGAGCAGAAATACTATTTCTGTCTAATACAAAAGCATACAATAAGTCAAATATTATTCAGTCATTTTATCTTTGATATTACTTATTCCTGAATGATTTCCAATGAAGTAGTACTGGAAGAACATTGATATGTTTGCTCATCAAATGTTATTCGTTATTAAAAATCCTTAAAGTATAAGAAATTAGGAGATATTTGAACTTACAGTTCAAACTTATTTGCTAAAAATTATTGTTATCCGCTTTGCTGTTAAAAATTTATGCATTCAAAGGCGCCAGACTGTACGGCATGCATATGGCAAGTATTTCTGGAAATATTTGTGCAGTTGTTGAAGTGCACATTGTATTTTGTCAAAACATGTTAGGCTCTTTCCGGTACTTCCTGATCGTGCTTTTGTTTTTTTTTTTTTTTATTTTATTTTCTTAATCTTATTTATCTCAATTTAGACAAAAATTGTACGAATAATAAACGTTAACTCTCTAGCAAATATTTCAAAGTTTCAAAATTATCTAATCGAGGACGATAATAGTTCGATGGCAGTTTTGCTGAGATTTCTATAAATTTGAATATATCTTAGGCTTAAGGCAGAGTCCCAAAGAATATTTTCATTTTTAATAAACTAATTAGATGAAAATATTTGCCAGGAATTAAATATAATCTTTAGCTAGTTACTTAAATTAAAGACATCTGAGGATCGATTTGTTCGTTTTAAATTAGTGGTGAAATAACGTCTAGTCGTATGGAGTGCGTGATTTCAGTGCTTCAAGCACTTCTCCTCAGTGCCGAAAAGTCCCCGATTAATAACACTGTTCGAAAATTTTCAGTACTTTATTTCGTGCTAAAAGCCAACAACTAGTCTAATGCAATAAATGCGCATATCAATTGATATATGGTACTAACGAAGAGCCAGCAAGCTACTTTTGGTAAATTAATAAGTTTGAAAAAATATATTTTAAAAATCAAGTGATAAGCCAGTCTTACATGTTTTGATCACTAGATGGCAATTCTTTTCCTTTTAGTTAGTAACTACACGGAATTGTTTTAGATTTCAGATGTCCTCTTTCGATTATCAATTAAAATTTCAGTTTTTGTTATCAGTATAGTGTCTTTTCCTATTGCTGATTTATTTCCGTATGATTGATGACCTTACCAATTCAAATGTGAACTTATTGAGAGTAAAGAGACGGCACAATTCAGTTTCAGGATTTTTTTCTGATTTCATTTTGTTGAAAACACTGTTTAAATAAACCTCAACTTTTCAAAATACATTAAAATTTCGTGTCATTCTTAGACTTAGTTTAAATTGAATAGTTTGCTACTTTTGCACATCCAACCAGCTTCATGATCCTTGTATTGCTCTCATACTTTCAAATGGCTACTTATTCGTTGTTCAAGACTAGGATAAATGCCGACGAACAGTTATTAGAAAGGTTAAATCTCGAGTGCATCATTTCTAATACAAATTTAGTTCAACATCCATGCAAGTTTAATGCTCTCTTAATTGATTTTAAGAAAAAATTCAAACCTATTTTAAGCCTTTTGCAATGTTGAATGAAATGAGTCGATCAGTTATAGAGAAATTATTTGAATAATTTTTATGTTTCTTTTTTTTTGATATAATTAAACTTAAAGAAAGGAAAAGAAGAAAAAGCAAATAAGTGAAAATGGGTGGAAGAAAAATAAAGAAAAGAAATAAAAAGAAACGATGAGCGAAACTGGAAGGTAAAATATTTGAAATTTAAAAAAAGAAAAAACAAATGTATAGAATCGAGTTTTTCTGATCAAATATATTGTAAGCAGTAGGTTAGACATAAACTGTGTTCGTAATCATTAAATTACTTGGTGGTATTGCTGAAGAGTGAAGTTGCTCTCGAGTTGAATTGTGCGAAGAACTTGTCTGATAACACTAGAGAGTTCCGAGTATTTTTGTCAGTATCAAACATTTCTCGTTGAGATGAGAGATAAGTTTGTTATTACAATCGATCCTGTAGACTAACCTGAATAAACTTCGATGAAATATGCTATATACGTTTCATCTATCTCAAACCTAACTGTTCTTTCTACCTCTCTTTCTATGCTTTGAAATTCCATTGAAATGGCAAGCAAAATATAGCCATCGCCACATCTGTTCAGTGGAACAGTATCGCAGATAAAAAGTCAACACGTGTCACACATCCGTCCGGTTCCGGTCGGTGCTGAATGACTGTATAATTGATGTTTGCAATCTAAGAGAGTTGAACTAGCTATGGCAAGTCCTTGAAATAAGTTCGAATTATTACTAACTATTCTCTACAAAGATAACATATGGCATTGAATGGCAAAATGTATGAAGTTCAATTCACGAGTTCAATTAACTTTACCCTGAAATCAAGAAAATACTGAATGATAATATTATTGATATCTTCTGTATGAAAAAGAATGCAGACAAAAACTTGGAAAAATCTGTCGAACAAAATTGTTTGCGATAAGTTTAAAAAATTAAGTGATAAATCTGTTCTGCGGACACTGTTAAATGATTGAATTCCGTTGTACTGACAATTTCATCTGAATTTCAGGAAATTTTTTGTTTGGATTGTAATTGTACGAATTTTTTGACTGGGGTCGGACAGACCGGAACGCAGATTACTAAATTTCCTGAAGTTGAAATGGTTCACAATTGTTTGTTCTGATATAAGCAGATCTGATGCATAGTACTTAATTAGTGGTCCCTGAATTGCAACAAGCTTTCGGAGTTTGTTACTTTACCGATAAAGTGTGAAAGTAAAGAAGAACTATGAAAGGTGTTTTGGGCCTATTTTCGTCTTTTCATTTGTGAGCAAACAATTAAAGTGACAGTAATTCGCTGAGAGGTAAATTAGTCAACAAATTAAAAATATGTCCTTCATTATTTACCGCGAAGTTTTCATTCTCACTTGATAATTTTGTAGTTCAATTTTCACATACTTCAAAATTTATTTGGTGACATTCTTTCCTGCACAATATTCTCATTGAGAGAAAAAGTTTGCTTCTTAATAAAAAAGTTTCATTCTCGATCATTGTGTCATTTACTCTGTTCGTATGCAAAAGTAAGAATATTTTAATCACTGTAAATGAAGTAGGAACAAATGTCATTCCACCTCTAACTACTTGCAGTTTTCAAGTTCTAACTACTTGAGTTAATAATCTTAGCCTTGAAGAGAGACAGAGATGTGATAAATGGAGAAAGTACTACCATAGGTATTCATCCATTATCAAATTTTTTCACACTGTTCTTATATCCAGGAAAGCTGCAGATTTTTCTTGTTCCTCACAAATTATGAATATAAAGGTTAATGAGTACGGTAATGAAGCAAATAAAAGAGTGTTCCAGTGAAAGGATACTATATAACAATTCTACCGTTCGTTAAAGCCAATCGTTATTTCGAATTAGTTGGAGTAAAAGTAATAATTTAATCAATTATTATGATTTGATTATCATTTATTCCTTAGCGAACTCTCTGTTTCCACTCAATTACGACGACATTTTCACATTCTTATTATGCATGCTAGATGTAAACAACAAATGAATAATTACTGAAGTTTGAGCAAATTTGATTTGGATAATCTAAACAAATTCATTTTTTTCTTTTCTTTTTTTCTGGAAAAAAAAGATAAACAAGTGCAATTCGACTATGGTTCTTAATTGTTTCCAGAAATAATCTCCAATTGTTAATTCTCTGTACTTTCCTTCAATGTTTTATGGTTTTGCTCCCTATAATTATCAATAACTCGTTAATAAATTGTTTGTATCTTTGCATCCTCATTTCCAGCAGTAGCAGCAGCACACACTTTGATTTGAAATTTAGCAGTGCATTTGCGAAATTACGTAGAAATTTAACAAAAAGGACAAATAATGGATGGAAAAAGAGTTGCTGGTTGACAATTTCAGGAAAAAAAAAGCCTTTTTCAATCATATCATGCTGAAATGGAGTGTCTGATTATCCAGTAACTACTTCCCCCTCACTTATTCGCTTTACTATTTCTGTCAAAAAAAAAAAAATGTTTAAATAAAAAACAGAATCCCTTTGCTGTTTAAATAAAATTTCACCAATCAAACAAGTTACATCAATTAAAAAAAAATTTGTTTTCGTATCACACCAGTAAATCCTAAATAATGAGGGGCCCTTTCTCTAGTTGATAGACGAAATGAAAATCACGATTTATCTTTCCATGCTATGATAATGGAAAACTATTATCACAGCGCTGAAAGGATGTGCAATCACTTAAAACATTTTATCATTCACTTTCTTATCATTAAATGCGACACTTTATTACTGTAAGATCATCAAGTTTTATCAAATAAAAGAGAGAAAATAGAAGAGAATGATAATGATATTTATTAGAGTGATAAAAATGATACCTGCTCATATCAATGAACCATCTGATTTTTAAAGATAATAAACACACTTCAACGTCACCTACTTAATTATCATTAGAATTTGCTATGATCATACCCTTTCGAATCTCTTGTCAGGAAAGTATCACTTTTTTATGTTTTTGTTCCTTCTTAACAACTAAAAGTTTATCACAATAAATTTATACACCAGGTGCATATATAGCTATGCTAATCTCAGCGGATTCTTTGCTCTCACTATCATCAGTCATTTTTATCACTCACTATCAGTTAGATCAGTTCAAAAATCAAAACCGAAAAGTGCAACCCCCGGGCTGTACACACCTCTGTATGTTCCCTTGAATGTGCCCGAACTCCCGAATTACCTGAGGTTACATTGAGAATGCTTACGCTCCAACCTTGCTGCTCACAACAACAACAGCTGCGCTTGCAACAGCATCACAACAGCCCGTCAGCGTCACGTCGATTCTCTCTCTGTCATCTAATCTCTCCCCCACTCTCTGCGCTATTGACGGAACACGGCCCTTATAAAACGCGTCACTGCCTGACTTACCCTCACTGTTCCTTCTTCCCACTCCTCGTCGATTGCCCAAAACATCCTGGCCACCGCTTTCTCGGGATTTCTCCATGATCTTTAACCCGGGATCTTCCGGAAACATTGTTTCTCGCTTTTTCCCACTTCCCGTTACAAGTAGGAACAGAACAGTTCCAACACATTTCACTCCTTCTTGCCGTTCCAGCATTTCTGGACCACAACCGAACAAGACCAGTTTTTTTGCTTTTATTTTAAACTGCCAAAAGTTCGCTTTTTGCTGGTAATTGTAATTGAGAAGTGAAAGGTGAAAGGGCATGAGTGGATGTGACTTGAGGTCGGTTTTAGATGAGCGAGACTGAACTAGAGTGCATGTGTATTATTCGACATGACTTCTCTCAGCCTTTCATTGTTCCTCATTACGACATGATATCATTCTTATTGTGAAATCTCCACTTGCTGCATCCTCTCCGACTTCTGAAGGTATTCTATGCAAAAAAACGAACTGTCAAACTAATCTCCCTTTAAAAGGCTTTTTACCAGGACGTAGCATATTAGTTTTAATGTGGATTTCAGTTGTTTTTGAGTTTATTGGAAGAAAGCAAAGATGAAAAAGAAAAGTTTGAACGGTTGAGTAATTTGCTTTCGAAAGCATACCAAACGAATATTATTTTCTTTCAGCATCAGTATACTTCTGCTATAGTAGATACGTCAGTAACAAGACAGCTGTTTCTTGAATGTCAATCTTTTCCAATAATTCAGACAGAAAGTCGAATGGGAAATTTTAGAAAAAATGAAAACGAACTGATATCACTTATGACTTGATTAAATCAGAATACTACCCTGACACTGTACGGCATAAGCATAACTCAACGATGCCTGCAATTGCTCTTCACTTTTTTTTTTTATTTCATACTTAATCTGCTAGTGGTAATTCATTGCTATAGTGAAGAATTAAACTAATTAATCATTGTACGTGAAAATGAATCTCATAATTCGCGCTTTTGTGTTCCCAAAGTTAGGCGCTAACAATGTCATGTGTGTAGATGTATGAATTAATTGCATCACCTGAGCACTTCTATGTCGTGTGTAGTAGGGTGAAAGTAAAACTTCAACCGACAAGTTTTAACAAAATGTACAGACACAGACAGATAAACAGAAACCCCGGGAAATTTCAATCTTTTAACATACAGTATGATGAAAGTTGTTGTTTGAATTGCAATGAAGATCCGAGAGATCGCGGTCAAGGTATTCCAAGCTGAGTGACTAAAATTCCCGGAAGATGAGAGAGCGCCACAAACATCTGTTTTGAGAAGTGTCAAGGTCAGTAGCGAGCAACAACCAGCACTTGTTTACATCTTTCTCATGCAAAACCTTTTCTCTCTCCTGTGTTTTTTTCTTTTTCTCTCTTCCTTTCATTGTCCCTTTCCATTCATCGTCCAACAACACACACAGTGCCTAATGGTTGCCTGTTATTCTCTATTACTACACTGACCTTTCCTCGAATGATGGGTCTGAGATGTTATCCAGCTGGTGATCGGGACCCCGTGATCTCGGTAAGCTCTTGGATTACATCTGGCTTTTGTGACATCTCGGCAGTGCTCTCTAGAATATGTGATATTATACTTGGTAATTACACTGGAATGTTTGAATATCTATCAGTATACGGTATTTTCTTAAGTACTAGCCACTGGGAAATCCCGGACACTTGTCGGTGACTGAATCTGCGAAGCAACTGCAGTGTGCAGTTGCACGTAGACACGGGAGTGCAAGCATTGTGTGTTCGTTGATTGAGAAGACGTATTCGATTATGAAAATGCAGGATGGAAGTGCGACATGGGTGCATCGTGCAGAATGCAGTGGTATTGATTGTGCAGAGTGCAAGGAGAGAGGAGCAAGTGAGATGTGGTACTGTAACTGGGGTGAGGCTGGTCGTCACTGTGAGCAGGATGGATGACTGTGCTGTTCGGTTGGGTGGCTTTGTTTTGTGGTGGTGTGGGGATTATTGTTTGAAATTAAACTGAAACAGATGAAAAGATTGGTTAAATTTGGTGAAATTGTTAGCTTCTGAGAGGGGAAGTTCGTAGTTTGACGACTTATCGGTATTTATGAAGAAGAGTTTTATCAGTTATTAATTAGTTTGTTTCATTAGTGATCAGATTAGAAGGGGAGAACTAGAAAGTGGGATAGGACGAAGGAATAAATAACCATACAGTTAATGATTTCTCAAAGATTAAATGGCAATTTAATATTACTGTTAAAGTTCAGAATAAGAAATTAATCTACGGAACTATTTATGCTGATGGTTAAATGTGATGTATATGTGCATATCAATTAACATTGAATTATTAATGGATTAGGGATAGTGCTGGAAAATGATCAGCATTTCATCATGTTCAGGAAGGCGAACTTTCATCACGGAAAAAAATATACACTTTGTGTTGAAGTTGTTTTAAGTTTTCAATTGTTTTAAAGGTTGATGAATTGATGGCAGACTTGAATTTTTTGTGTCTTTTTTTTTCTTCAAAGGGCAAAGAAAAAAGTTTCCTCGCATTCCATCGACTCGAAAGTTCGTGTATTATTTATTTCTTTGATTGGTGCTACTTGTAAAAAGCATTTTACAGGAAAACATGACATCTCGTTCACTTGCCGAACTTCATGACGCATCGCAAATGGTACTTTTTTTTCTCTTCAGAGAAGAATTATTATTGTTTATGTAAAAGTTTCCTGGTTTCTTCCTTTTATGGTTTTTCATCTGGAAAAAAAGAGTAAAACATTCTTGGTTAAAAGCTATTAGATTTTTTTCACCTTTCAGAAGATCACTGAGGTGGTTACTCGTCAGCTCAATAAAATTCCTATCGTCAAGGGTAACTTCGAAAATTTGCCACCAAAAGTCCAACTATTTGTTGCCGAAAAGGCTGATCTAGTGACACCGCGTGCAATTTATATTTGTGATGGCTCTGAAACCGAGTACAAAGAACTGATTGGGGAATGTCTGGAGACGGGTGTTTTAACACCATTAAAAGCTTATAAAAACAACTACTTGTGTCGCACCGATCCCCGTGATGTAGCTCGTGTTGAATCCAAGACGTGGATGATTACGCCTGAAAAGTACGATTCGGTTTGCCATACAGCGGAAGGAGTGAAGTCAATCATGGGTCAGTGGATGTCTCCAGAACAATTCGGCAAAGAGTTGGATGATCGCTTTCCGGGTTGCATGTCTGGTGAGACAAATGTTTTATGGTTTTCGTAAGGCTATGTTTATTGTGATATACTTGTATATTATTATATTTTTCAGGTCGTACGATGTATGTTGTGCCATTTTCAATGGGTCCAGTCGGTGGTCCGCTTTCCAAAATTGGGATTGAACTTACCGATTCAGTGTAAGTCCAAGATTTTCTAAGGTTTTTTGTTAACTAAAAGTTCAAAAATGCTTTTCTTTAAATTTTTGGCAATTATTCGTCTCCAGATACGTTGTACTATGCATGAAAGTTATGACTCGAATGGGTCAACGTGTCTTGGATCAACTGCAGAAGTCGGGCGGAGAATTTGTGCGTTGCATTCATTCAGTTGGACAGCCACGTCCTGTTCTAAGTAATTTGTTTATCATTGTTACTTGTCATATTTATTTTTTTTTTTTCATCGGAAATTGTGATTGATGAATTTATCGAATTTCAGCCAAGGTTATTAACAACTGGCCATGTAATCCGGAGAAAACGATCATTGCACATCGCCCGGCTCAGCGTGAGATCTGGTCATTTGGTTCCGGATATGGTGGTAACTCACTTTTGGGCAAAAAATGTTTTGCTCTTCGAATCGCCATGAATATTGGTTATGATGAGGGTTGGATGGCAGAACACATGCTTGTGCGTTTCATATTTTTATTCTTGAGTTTAATGATTTGAAAGACCATAGAAATTTATCTGCTTTTTCATTCCTTGCAAACTCTGTTGGGGAACCAATTTTCTAAGCTGGATAACTTTTTAAAGGATAAGGAATGTCTAAATTTGTGAAGTAATTTAGAGTTTCACATAGCTATCACGCATATGAGAGGAAATGCAAAATAATTGTAGATTATGGGTATCACAAGTCCGCAGGGGAAGGAACGGTTTGTTTGCGCGGCGTTCCCATCCGCTTGCGGCAAAACGAATTTGGCAATGCTTGAACCAACTGTTCCTGGATGGAAAGTGCGTGTTGTCGGTAAGCTTTGCAAATTCATAGGATGTATGGGAAAGAAATTTTTTTTTGGGAATATTGTTGATAACTGATTGGTTTTCTCTTGCAGGTGATGACATTGCTTGGATGAAGTTCGGTGCTGATGGTCGCTTGTATGCCATCAATCCAGAAGCTGGTTTCTTCGGAGTAGCCCCAGGAACATCTCATAAGACAAATCCCATGGCGATGGCGAGTTTCCAGGAAAACTCAATCTTCACCAATGTTGCGGAAACCGCTGATGGTGAATACTTCTGGGAAGGACTTGAAAAAGAACTGAAAAATCCTGTAAGTTATGCATCGAGGTCGATTGCTTTTATAACTTTTTTTTTTTTTTTTTTTTTCTTAGCCTACAAGATAACATAGATGTACGGCGAGACCACACGGATAATACTTCTTTCTTTTCGTTTATGTTTCTAACTGTTCTATTGAAATTCAGAATGTTGACATGATTGACTGGCTGGGAAAATCGTGGCATCTGGGTGACTCGACCAAAGCAGCTCATCCAAACTCTCGATTCACTGCACCTGCGGGTCAGTGTCCGATCATTCACCCAGACTGGGAAAAACCTGAGGGAGTGCCAATTGATGCAATCATATTTGGAGGCCGAAGGTTTGTTGCGTTGAAGCGCCGTACAACAAAAATTTTATCATTAGTATTAAATAGTGTTTGTAAATCATTAATATTTCCGGTCTTTTTGAGCAAGAAAATGAAAACATGAGACACGCAATTGGAAATGGATGAGAGTAGGGGTTCTGTCTCGAACTGCATGGATGTCACTATTTGTAGAACTTGTTATGTATCTGATTACTTGCTTTCAGGCCAGAAGGTGTACCACTTGTGTTTGAATCACGTAGCTGGGTGCACGGTATCTTTGTGGGTGCGTGCGTAAAATCGGAAGCTACGGCGGCTGCTGAATTCTCAGGTATTTGGCAGACAAACATTCTTTTAAGAATGAATCTTTTGATAGAATCAGTGGATTATTGAAAAATCACTACGTTCGGAACTTCTCAAATATATTACTTAGGACTTTTCTTTAGCTCCTCGCTTGGTTTATCTTCCATTGCTTTAGGTAAACAAATCATGCATGATCCAATGGCCATGCGACCATTCATGGGTTATAACTTCGGACGATATATGCGTCACTGGATGAAACTTGGGCAACCCCCACATAAGGTACATTGGAACTTTTTCAGATCCCTTTGTCTGGTATTGTCTAAAATCAGTTTTATCAGCGTTATAATTTCCTGCAGAGATTGTAATGCTTTAAAATACATCATGAGGAAGCAAATCGTTAGTCCTCCATTGTAGGTACCAAAGGTTTTCCACGTTAACTGGTTCCGTACAACAGCAGATGGCAAATTTTTGTGGCCCGGTTATGGTGAAAACATTCGTGTCTTGGACTGGATTCTGAGACGATGTGATGGCGACAATAGCATTGCCGTTGAATCTCCAATCGGTTATTTACCGACGGCGGGTAATCAACTGAAAAAATAAAAATTCAGTTTCTAAGACATAATTGTCAGTTGTTTGAAATTAAAAGTACTAATAAATTTCTTCCAGAAAAAAAAAAAACAGAAATTTAGGTTCGATAAACCTTGACGGTCTTCCAAGCGTGAACTGGGACGAGTTGATGTCTCTGCCGAAAAAATACTGGATAGAAGACATGGAGGAAACTAAACATTTCTTCGAGCAGCAGGTTAGTCGTTTAGTTTTCTAATATTGCAGTTTTGAATTCAAACTGTTGTGGAATTTGGTGAAACTTCTGTTTATTCAGGTCGGATCAGACCTTCCTCCTGAAATTGCAAAAGAACTTGAAGAACAAACTGCAAGAATCAAAGCCATGCCGTAACGGAAAGGATCACTGTACTTAAGGACAATAATAAAATGGCCTCTTTTCCTGAAATGTTCTCAGCTATTAGGACTTGAGACATTCTTTCTTCTTTTTTTTTTTGTTTGCTCATAATTTGGTAGGTCCCCTTAATCAGCTTTTCTAGTTTTCTATTAAGTTACCGGTCCAAGTAAAATTTTAATGAAATTTTTAAAATGGATATAGTGGACTGGCTAATGTTTTTTCTTAGACTGGTTGTCGTTATATTCACCTGAATTTACTGTCTTGTGCCGATGTATTTGTTCGGAGATCCTTGATATAAATTTGATTCCTTTTCCCTTGCAGTGTTTTTCCTTATCAGTTAATAGTGCGTCCCGTATCAAATAAAGATTTCTTTTTTTATTTTGTCAGCATCAACGCGCTCTACGAACTTCTTACCTTTCGTTATAAATTGTGGGTAAGGCGGCACATGTATTTGGATGGCCTATTAGTCATTTCTTGATTAATATTAGTACCGTTATGGCAGTGCGGATTGAATATATTGGCGCTTCAAGTACTAGTCCATATCGCTTTGTGGTTCGAGTGTAGTCGAGCTAGGAGCGGGGAGGTAAGCTTCATTATTACCAAATCGGACTCTCAAATTTGGAAAGCGTGAGAGCAGCAACACTTTGTTACCACAGCCCATAAAAATTGTTTCGTCTCAAGACGATGCTATTTCGGTCTCAAATCGTGCCAACCCAGAAATGATCGACAAAACTCTTTTTTTTTTTGGTAAATAATCCGAAGAGTTCCGGTGTTTTGATTTTTCATTGTAAGAATGAACTGCAGAACAAAAATACGGCTTATGTAGGCTTGCTTTTGGAAGGAAACTAGATATCTGGCAAATAAATATTAAATTAACAAAGAAAGCAACTGGTTGTTCCATATGTGCGTGCCGACTTGGTCTTTCATTTTCCACATGAAGAATCAGCATGTACAAAGGTAAACTTATTTATTATCATTATTTTTTTCAAAATTGTACAACGATAAATTTACATTAAACAATAAGGAAATGTGGTACCTGAGCTTATCATCATTAGTTAGTGCAATATACTGGCGTATAATCAAATGAGAGACATTATAGAAAAGGAAAAAAAAAAAAAAACCATCAAGCTGTTAACCGGTCATTTCTTAAAGAATAACTTACAATACTCGTAACTGCCTATCATCATAGCACAAGCAAGCGAAACCTTTGTTACACGTGGTATCACACCTGCAGTAAGCGAGAAACGAATATAACAAGATGAATCTACAAGGACTTCAAAATTTACCTTTTTGATTATTTCAAAAATATTTTATAGTCATGCTTTATTTTTAAAGCAAGCAATTACCTGCAAACAACCCCCTAATTCCGTTCTTTTCATAAAGTTCTTTCATAATACCAAACGAATATTTCGACTGGATTGCCGTATCATGCTTCCCCATAACATCCGTATTGCAACCACAATTTTCTGCCATTTTTATATTGTGAATATCTCTTATTTGCCTTTCATTTCGTATCTAAATAAGTAGATACATCAAATACAGCTGACCTAAATTACTGCTTCCGAAGCAACATTACAACTGCATTAAGAAAAACGAAGTTGCTGTCAGTGCCAGAATTATCTTTAAGTAGCACAAGATAAAAGTCACATCAACTCTAGAGGAATATGACTGCCAAACCATCACAAGTAATATCAGATATATGTTTTACGTGCTTAACCTAACTGACATTACCTAACTATTTCAGTTTCAAGCCAGTATGAATACAACTCAAGTTTCGCGAGAAATATTCTAAGCGAACAAATAAATTAAGAAAAAATTAAAGTGGATGAACTTTCACCTTTCCTAAAGTAATTTGACGATGAGTTTTAACAACGTCAAACGGAGTTGTAACGAATGCCGCCAATGAACCAGCCATCGCACCACACATAAAACTAATCAGAAAATTTGTTTCTTGCTGATTAAATCGTTGTAAAGCTTTCGCTTTCAAATACTCGTATCCTGTCCAGTAAACAGCTGCAACTTATTTCTTTAAGCTTACTTTATGAAAGTTAGGTCTACCTCAATAACATTATAGAGTTAACGCAAAACAGACACCTGAAAATGGCATATCGCGCATTAACAAAGGACTCCATCCACGCCATAAACTGATCCAACCTTCCGCTACTTTCGAACGCTCCACAGCTAATCCAATATCTGAAAGCAAAACAAACTACGAATATATGTAAAATAGTGTTATTCTTACTTAAATAAGCATATAAAGTACCTATTTCTATTCTCAGAAAATCAGAAATGTCCTTTCTCCAATCAATGATTAATTCCCGCTTATAAAAATATGCGATATAATTAGCTTCATAACCACTCCCAGTTGGATAAATCATCGAGAAATGGTAACAATTTTTAAATTTTAAGATATCTCCTGAAAACTTGCTTTGCATGACTTTATTTTCTGTTTACTATTTTCGTTTAAATACCTTTATATGTAAGTCGTTCACTTTGCATTTTTGTTCGTATAAGTTCCATTGGTGAAACAATGGTCAGGGCAACCAAACGTGCAAATGACCCAGCAAATAACGGCGTCCAGTGCGATTCCAAATTATATTTTTCTCTCAGCCAACATAACATATTATCATAAACGGTATAATAAAGCACCGTCGCCGGCACAGCCATAATTCTAAGAATAATTAAAATGACTGATCATTAATACACAAATAACAGAATCAATTTAGATAGCAATCCTGAAAATTTGAAATAAACTAGTAAATTGATGAATAAATTCTAGTCCTTTACAGTGTTGGAGAAAGTCCACTCCAAAGCGAACGGATTCCCTCAGTCCTTGCAATTTTGAATAATGCATCCTGAAAATGGGAAATTACTTCAAAAATGTTCACGAAATTTTACGAAAATCATGTCCAGAAATCTAAGATTTTCCAGGAAAAAAGCATTATTACCGTTGTTCCTGTAAAATTCCCCGGTCTTGCAAACCATTCGCAAGGCCCCTTAGAATTCAAATCAGCACAAGCCGTACACAAATGATCCATCAAACCATTGGAATACAAGAAGCAAGTGCCTTTAACGAAAGGATGTGCCTGTTGTTGCAGTCGTATTTTCACTACATCCATTGGTGTCACTATAATTAAATGATGTTTAAAGAGGAAAGATAAAACAACGGTTACTTATTTGGAATAAAAATTATGAAAGAAATGAAACGAAGTACAAACTTTGCTCATCAATAAATTTCCCCGTCAATTCTGTATTTCCATAAAAATTTAACTAAATGACACTTCCTTGAACAGCTACTGAGTGCGCTAAATCTACTTCACGAATAAAAGACACCAACTTATCCTATCTCATCTCATAACCAAAAATTTGATAAAAATCCAAAAACGGCTTTACCATATATATAGAACTGTGAATAAAAAGAACTGACTTAACAATGAAGTCACGACAGCACCGGACGAAGCAGCCACTATCTGCTGGAAAAATGTTGTTGTGCCGCCTCCATAGATCTCCTCCTCATGTTCCATGCGAATCTGTTATCAGGAATTTCATCCAAACTAACCAACAAGACAACTATTTCTAAAGATAAAATGTCTAGAATGTAGTATTAATGAATGATAAAGCTCCATCAACCCTTCAGAAAACTGCAAGTTCAGTACTCGAAACTTATACGTATCTCAATACCGTAATCTGCTTTTATCCTCTATTCAAAAGCAGAAATGCTTCCAACAAATCTAAATAGCATACTTTGATCAAGCAAATTCTCTAGACATCTCTTTTGTATTTTGCAGCAAATGAAAAATGAACGCCAAAAATCAAATAAGTTTTTTTGTAAACAACAATATAGAAACATGACAACACTTTCACTGGTATAACATTATCATCGCCAACCTTGTCGAAATAACTTAAAAAGAAAACAGACAAAATTAAAATTAAAATCTGCAACTCAGGAAAAGTATCATCAAGCATAAATTAAGCTAAGTCAACAAAATTTTAGCTTCTCCAAGGTGTAAAAGTGAAAAAGAAGAAAAACAAGCAAATTTATACAACTTGTAAGACTAAAAAATAATAAAAGAAAAAAACAGTTAACAAAATAACACCCAGAACCATACCAAAAATTGGCAGCCTTAAAAATCAACTTGTTTGAAGTGAAGAACTCAAACATCATTTTGAAATGTTGTGCAAATTAACTAGAACTACTGTATACCAATGTTCTGCCTACATCAAATATATTGTCGTCCTCTTGTATATAAATTTTTCCGTTTTGTATATCAGTCTTGAATTGCGCTGAAAATAAATATTATTTCCATTTATTCTATCAAGCTTCAAATATACATGTATATACAAAATATTTTTCAAAAAAAAAAAGAAACAACCCACCAAAATCTTGGATGCGCTCATTATTTTGTAAAGGATTGTTTAATTCTATTAACTTCCTATCACCTCCCAAATGATCCAGATATCGCCATAAAGAAAGAGCTTGTTTAGCTGCAAAAAAAAAAAAGAAAAGAAAAAAAAACATTCTCGACAGGACAATTTTTAGGTAATAAAAAACTATTAATCCATCATCGTCTAAAAAAAAACAGACTTAAATAAAACAATATTTCTTATCAAAGATTCGAACATGATCAATCATGACTTTAACATTAATATTTAAACTTACGTTTAATATTTTTAGAAAATCTTTTCAAACGACGAACAACGATTGCTGTAGTATCACCGTTTATAATAGGTATTTCAATATCAAATAAACCAGAGCACGGTTCTACATTCCGAAACGTAATGTTAACGCCAGGCTACAAACGTTAAATGGACGAAATTTTAGAAAGAAGCAAATTCTTTCCAATACGAAAACATTAACTTTCTAGAAAATACATTACAGAAATATAAATATCAACTATTTCTGTAATTTATGAAAAGTGAAACAACCAAAAAATATAATGAAATCTTAAAAATTTAATGGAAGTAAAAAAATTACTGCTCGCTCTTGATACATTATGATCGGTTTTCCAGGACAAGTCATTTCCATCACATTAGCTGATACTTCTGCTCCTTTCACATTAGCAATTGTTACTCTTTCTAGATCCAAACTTGATAGTATATAATCTAGGTTCTGGAATCCGTGAACAGACGTATGTACAGATATGTGAGGCACTTATTAGCAAGCAATAAATTATTGGCAAAGGCAAATTCAAAAGGAAATAATCAGAGAGATATAAATAGAGTTGCAGTAAAACCTGTTCCAAAACTTTTTTTTGATCGAATCGGCAGGCGATATCTAGGGCTGATTCACCATGTACCGCTAAGTTCTCACGTATCATTTGAACAAAAGGCATCACTTTTTTCATAAATTTTTTCAAACTGTCCATTGCAGCAAAACAACAAGATATCTCTTTATTATCCGGCAAAGTGCCACAACCTTCCTACAACTTTGACGAATAAATTATTACTTAGAAAGTTAAAGTAACGTATAAAAATGAGAGAGAATGGCTGATGAATGCTGACGAATATTAAATCTAACAGAAAATATTCAAACGCAAGAAGTCCAAATGGGGAATGTGAAAATACAAATGAAAAAAAGAAACAAACCCGATAATACTGATTCAACAAGCCAAGCACTTCCTTTTGCCAGGTTGGATATTCCTCTGCGAAATATATCACTGCATCCGACGGCAGATTGGTATCTCCACTCTTTTTTTGCTTTAAATTCATATGATTTTTCAACCGTAACCGGAAATCCTGCAGTTTCAGTATAGCTAATTCTACATAATTTAATAAAAACAATCAAAAAACCAGCTTTCAATAAAAACCAAAACAGTCAAGAAAACCCTCATACACTGATCCTACGGATTATCTAAAAGCGAACCTTTATTGCATCATCCATAAACACTGCTTTTTTGGTTAATAGATCATCAACAGGTGGAGTGATTGGCCATTTTGCACATACAACAAAGCCATTCTGGATGAACATGTTTTCATCAGTTTTAAACAGAAATTGCAGAGATGATAATAGAAAAAAAGGCATGCTATATATAACAAATTCATAAGGAAAACCTTTCCCAGTATTCGCCATATCTGTTCAGAGACATGAGGACAAATTGGTGACAGAATGACTGCTTGTGTTTCAATCCACTTGAAAACCATGTCAACATGCATTTCTGAGTCGCCCCCACAAATCTCACGATATTTGTCACGACTACTCTGAAAAAAATATCATAATATTACAAAGTTCACCAAAAGAAGCACGAAGTTTCTATATAATATATAATTAGAAATTTTAAATTCCAGCATACCATAGTGTAGTGTGGAGCAGTAGAAAACTTGTCAGAAAAATATAATAACGTCAAAAAGAGTTTACGTTATAAAGAATAAATTATCCGTATTGTAAAAAAAATTCCTTCAGTTACCTGATATTCAAAAAATCCATGTTTTACGGCTTCCTTGAAAAGAGTCTGCTTATAACTATCGAACGTTTTTTGAATTGCGTTATTCATTTCATTGTTGAAAACCTGGTCAGCAAAAGTGAACTCAGGTTTAATGCGCAGACCGCCTTGATCACGCAAAATAACCATTTCACGTGACCACGAAATAAGATTGTACAAACGCAGCACTGCTGCATCAGCCATATCATAGACGAAATTTGCATCCTCAATGTAATCTCCTGCATCCTGAAATTAGAAATCTTTAAATAAAAAAATTGGATAATTTGTAGAGCAAGTAGAGAGTGATTTAGTGATAAAAAAGTAGTTTATGTAAACTTTACATATAGAAGACATTTTGTCTTAATGACCTTTTCAGATTTAGCTCGAGAACGAGCATTCCATACATCGCTATGAGGATAAAAAAAATCCTACTTTTTAGGAAAAATGTCGCGTACCAAAATATGAAATAATGAATTAGACAAATTCTACAAAACAAATTATATATGTCACAATTAGTTTTCTTTTTTTTTTTAAGAAATTTTCTTAAGAGTTTACCGCCAAAGAAATACGCATCCCATCAGCAGAAAACAACTTCACAGTTTCGATAAGGGTTAGGAAATTACCCGTTTGTTTGGACATCTGAAAAAAATGGCCTGCTTCCAAAGTAATTACGGTGTCAAGAAAAGGTAATATAGAGGAAAGACAAATAATTTTATGTTCAAGTTAAAAGCCCAAATAATAAATTTTTTTTAGACTTTTTCATTATTTAATAACAGATGGCCATTTGCTCGTATGCTTCTAGGCCATAACTGAGGCTGATCTTTCCAAATAGCTACGTGGTTGAATAAATAGTAAGTAAGATGATTCTGTATCAGGTCTTTACCCGAAGCGCGCATATCAACTGGATACCTTAAAAAGAGGAAGGTGAAATCGCTATAAATAAAGAATAATGAAGTGAAGGAATAGTGTTTTGCAATTTGAAGGAAAGATGCTTCCAATGAGCTGACCAATTATAAGATGTAACTAGGATTTAATAGCTTCTTATTTAAAACTTTATATAAAGGTATATCAATCAAAAGTGGTGTAGATATCTCTTGTATGCCTAAAACCAAAATATCTAAGAAAAAGACAAGAAACGGTAAACTCACCAATATAAAAATTCTTTCCTACAAATAGCTAATTTTGATTCTTCAACTGGCATTGTTTTGCTGTTGTATGGTTTATTTAAGAATATATAATCCCAGCAATCATCAACCATATCCAATGCTCTGCAATTGAAATGCTACCCAATTCTCTTAGACTTGCGGTTTCCAATTGAATGCATGCAAAACTTGTAATTTTTACCTGATTCCAGCAGGACCAACGACGCTTCCATCGATAGCACCACCTTGTAGAAGATGTGCCACGGTATAATACGCATTATAAATCGTTGAATCAGAAAGTGATTCAATGAGATACTGTGGATCCCACGGCAATCTTGAACCCAAACCGTACGACCGACAACAAGCATGCTCATGCAACCAGTCAATTGTTGCATTCATATTTCGTCGTACCTAATAAAAAAAAAAAGAAAGAAAAAAAAACATTGCGAATCAACAAATGAAGATAGAGAATTATTGCCTCATGAATACGTATACTAAAACTCTGAAAATTTACATCTTCTGTATAAGTGTTTAGTTGAGTCAAAGCTTTTTTCGTCTCCTTCTTCCATTCTTCATCGCCGTAATTCAAATACCTACAGAAATAAATTAGTAGTTTTATGCACAAAGGAGGTTTTTGGTCTCAATAAAATCAATAAATTATATATATATATATATAATTTATTTATGAAGTCCTATATATATAGGACTTCATATTAAATAAAAATAACTACCACTGATCACATAAAGCCACAACACATTCATCACCGGAACGCGATACAACTTTTTTTTCTGGTTCAACAAACAACACTGCTTCTCCAGATGCAAACAATTCTTTCTGAATTTTCTTTTTTACTTCAGCAACCTTCTCTCCAGCATATTTGCCTACCACCATTACCTAAAAAATTCTCTAAATTCAATTTAAGAAGACAATCTAACCTGCATAATGCTTGGTCTACAAAGAGATATAGTAGAAACATGTTATATACTTACACCATCATAAAATCCTTTCAGGTATACTTCTTTCTTAGCTTCCGATAATTTTTCTCTATCATTCTGACTCTCAATTTTCATCTTTTCGCAAAGATGTACAGCAGCCATTTCTCCAAATTCTGGTATTTTTAGAATTGGGACCTGAAAAAATGCACTGACATGAATTCCAGCCAGCTGACTCAATATCTCGACTTAAGGCACGACTCAAAATATTCTTTGAAAACCATTTGCTTTATGGCAGTAGAAAAGATGATTGAAAAGCAGGCCAACAAAAAACTCTCAGAAAAGTTACACCGGAAGAATTGAATAATTTACCGGTTCATAAGGCAGTACCATTTCGTCCTTTATGCCGAATTTTTCTCTTAATGGTCTTTTCTTTTTTAAATCCATTAAAGCAGTAAAATCATCCGGTGAATCAGACGGTACACTAGTTACGACACCGGTACCTGTAAAAATAGTTAAAGTGATGGAATAGCCTGAATAACCGAAATGAAAGCCTAAACATATGAATAATAAATGCCATACATCGAAACTCTGTTATCAGAGCTAAAAGACAGTAACGGTCTTCGACTTCAGTCCGTTCAGGATGAAAATACCATTATGAATATTTAACACATATTAATATCTTTATTTTTCCAATCCTCAGGAAAACAAAGCACCTTTGTCAATGCTAATAGTGAACATCGGTAGAGAATAAATACGGTCATATTTTGTCATTGGACTTTTCAATGCCAGACCAAGCAAATCCTTCCCTGATATCTGCAAAATTTTGTATTAAAAAATCTTTAGAAAGCTTTTTTTCCAATCAAATAATAACTTAAGCAATGCAACCATAAGGAATAATGACAATGATTTAAAAAAACCTTTTCAGCTCCATCGACAAATCGTATTTTTCCATTTTCAGCAGTAATTTCCTGATAACTCATATTTCTCGCAGCTCTTTTTGTTGCTACAAAAATTTCATCCTCCTTCTGACCAGCATAGAAAGCGCAATATCTCAAAGAAAAAATATGTAAACAATTAGGTTGAAAACACAAAGCTGAAGTTCGAAGAAATTATCTCATGAAAATCAGGTTCCATACTCTATATCTGGATGAATGAAGCAATTTGTTTGTCCGTATAATGTTTCCGGCCGTAATGTTGCAGCAACTAGGAAAATATTTCTTCCAGTTTTTGCAAGAAACTCGGGCAATGGATCAAGTACCTGGAAAAGTAGACTAAAAATACAAACATACCAAAAAAAAAAATATCAGTTTTGAAAACTAATTACTTTTTATACCTTCATTTTGATAAGAGTATATTCTTGAACACCAACACCTTCTCCACTTGAGCGATCGTGATCCATGCAAGGCTGTCTATCTTTTGGAGAATATATTGTGTAACGTTTACCAAAATCAATTTTTTTAGCTTCACGAAGTTTCCGAAATTGCCAACAAACGAAAGAATCATAGTAAGGATTGCGATCAGTTGTGATAAATGTACGTCGCCAATCAATCTAAATAAACTATTCTTAAAGATATGGAAGAATTACGGCAAAGTGAAAGATGAAAAATGCAAAATAAAGCAGTGCTTTATGTATCAATATTGATTTCTGAATCATTGTATAACACTGAATTTAAAATTACGAACCTTAAGACCCATTTTTTGAGCATCATTGATGCACTGCTGCGGAAAATAATCAAGCCAGTAGTTTGCATCTGTGAATTTGATAATTTCCGAATCGTCTAAGCCCAACATCTTCATAATTTGCCATTGATATTTCGCTGCTCCAGTTTTTGCGACTACTTTGCTCTGACATTATGGATGACAAGCATAATATACTAGACAGGAGAAAGAGAAATGGGAACTTTTCAAATTCGAAATATTTGTAAATAAAAACCTTTTTTCCTTTACTCTTATCTCTGGGAATTTCATCTACTGTACTGCTTTCTTCAGCTGCTATTTTATCGTCGTCATCTGGAAAATGCGGTGGATAACCGAAATCTTCCACTTCCATCTTCAATTTATCGGCACAAGCTTTGATTGGCATACCAGTACAGTGCAAACCGAAGGGAAACAAACACTGTTTTCCCATTAACCGTTGAAATCCTATCGCAAACTGCAATTACTCCAAAACAAATGTGGAAAAGTTGATAAAAAAGGAAAACTTTTATAAAAGTTTTAAAACAACATCTATCAACACCGTATTATCGACTTCCTGAACAATGTTCTGGTAACTGTCATTAAGAAACAATTTATGAATATTACTTGCTAGAGCTAATTCTGAGTAGAATGAACCTCGCATTTAGATATTGTGAAAGAATGTCCTAAATGAAGACGACCATTCATGTAAGCGTATGGTATATTTGCCATATATTTGGGCTCCGATCTAAATTTCGCTTCCATTACACGAGAACACAGAAAAATAATTCGACAAAAAGAAAAGCATGGAAATTAAAAAAATGATCACTGCGATAAAACCACCCGTCGGCAGGAGCATCCACCTCGAATAATTTGGCATCAGACCATAATTTCTGAATTTCAGCTTCCATTTCCAGAAGTTCCGCTACTTTTCTTCTTTCTTTGATGCTCATCCTTACTCAGAACAGAGGCCTTCTTCCTCTTTTTCTTATAACTGAAACCAACAAAACTTTATGCATTAAATGACTAAAACAGATATCTTATGGAAATTGAAAGATATATCTATAAAAATATTTCAAATATTTTAGGAGTATTCTTTCACTATCACATCGATACGACGTATTACCATGTTAAAATTAGTTTGAAATTACACAGATGAACAAAATCTACAAAAAGCAAAAATTTTCACAGCTACGCCTGTGAGAAATTTCCAATAGAAGAAATTCACACTTCTTCATACATTTAAAATTCTAGTGGATATTAAATACATTCATTTGAATGCTGAATGAACGATGGGTAAATCAAATCGATAAAATAATGAAGGAAGAACGAAGCAAAGAAGAAAAGGAAGTAACTTTTCGTCTATGTTTTTACACTTGAACAGTATAAACAAACTTTACATAAAATTTGAAATACAGTAAAATTTGTTGGAAAGAAGGGGCAAGAGAGGAGGAAAAAGGATGCAATTTAAAGGGAGAAATCAGACCATAAAGTAGGTCACAGAATCCCTCAACATATGACGACATCCACCTGAGGTAACATAACCGCATCATTACTCTCGATCCTGTAACCATCCCAAGAATTCTTATTAATCTCTGTCTCCACTGCCTTCTCCCTCTGTTCCATATTACCATTATACTATTTAATTAGCGCCTTCATTGACCAGGTCATTCCTCATGGACTCAGTTGTTTCCTTCATCCAATCGCTGTACTTCTAAATGACCTAAACTTGTCACCTTTGAACTGTGACTCAACACCTTCCACCCGCTAATTATTTGAAACCAAAACGTTGCATGCTTGTCGCAGACTATGAAACGGAACTTTATGAAATTGCTGCAATTCAGGGCTTATATTTTACGGATGATGCCAACCTGACGACAGAGTACGGAGTGGAGACGTGAGTTACGTCAGAGCCAAATCTTTCTTTTTATTCTACTTATTCGGTGTGAATTTGTTATGAAGCGTAGGTCACGTCAAAAATACATTTTAGCTTTTGATTTAATCCATTTTTTGTGAAGACATGTGCTACGTCAAAAGTGGATTTTTGCTTTTGATTTAGTCCATCTGGTAGATAGAGACGCTTATTACGTCAAAATTGCAACTTCGCATTTGGGGTAGAACGTGAACTAACTCGAAATTGGACTTGAAGTTTTTTGATTTAATGTATCTTTTCAAGTAATATTCTTTTTTATCGTTCTTTTTAAGTGAAAAGCACTAATTTAATTTTAATTTTCGACTAAACTTTTATCAAACTCCCGGTCAATAACATCTATCTAACTCGATTATTTGATTTCTTTGGTCGGAATTATCTTGAAAAATATTATTTAGAAGGACGATGATACCAATCAAAATTTTTAACTGTGAAATTTTGTAGCGAAAAGTAATCCTCGCATTTCTGCTTCCATTTACGAGCTTTTGAATCAAAAATTCTAATCTTAAATTATTTAAGTGTCCCAAAAATCACCTCATTTGATGTCAGTACGATTCGGTCTTCCATTGTCAAACAATAGATTCTTAATATCCGCAAATTAGTGATTAGAAATAATAACTGTATGTAATTTACATCTGTTCAGTAGTTAAAAATTTTTTATATTTAGTAACTAATTAAAGATTGAAGTCTAAAAAAAAGGAAATATAACACATGGCATTTCATATGATTTAAGTCTAATAATACGACAACAGTGAGACGATGTACTGATTAACTGACATAGCTGTTCAGTCTGATGATTTTCTTCTTTTTAAAAGAGTAAGAAAATTTTATAATACTATAATTTATATATTATTATTTTCATTTTTTATCACCAGTTCTTGATTTTTTAACATCATTATCATACCAATGATAAGTCTCATTATAAATGGAATTAAGCATTTATTGGATTTCGAATTTGGCATATTCTTTGGTAAATAAAAATTTTTAGTGATTCTTTATTTTCATTTTTCTCCATTACTGCTTGTTGCATTCCTGCTGTTATTTCTGCGTTTTATCCAATTATTACAAATCAGTTATTCAGTAAATCGATCACAGGGTTATTTACTATTAGTTAGTTAGTTAAATTGATGAGTTTCACGTTAATATTCATTTAAAATTTATTTTCTTTATGCAGAATTTATTTACAAAATTTTAAACTTGTAGTACTAAGTTCTAGCAATGATATATTTTGCTTGAAAAAGATTGAAATCGGATGATCTCAGAATAAGCTGAGGGATAAGATCGATTGAAATCTGATGATAGTGTAGATTATTTATCCCATTTGAAGTGTATGCGAGATAGTAGCCTAAAAATGATATCTATAAATTGAATAGATTCGGTGGATGGTTAACATTAAATAACTATAATTAAAATTTTCACCTAACTAGTTCTTTTTTAATTTATTTTGTTTTATTAGATTGATTATGCTTAGTTTCAACCTTCTTATCTATCAGTAGCATCACTTAACGATGGAAATGTTCACTGTAATGTATAACAAATCAAACAGAATTTAATATTTCGATCTTAGTAATTTCTGCACCGCCACATACTTTTTCCA
The DNA here is from genome assembly GCA_003640385.1 of Setaria digitata. Classification (NCBI taxonomy): domain Eukaryota; kingdom Metazoa; phylum Nematoda; class Chromadorea; order Rhabditida; family Setariidae; genus Setaria; species Setaria digitata. The sequence continues at coordinate 190,632 of RCAB01000044.1, read as the reverse complement.
GTGGATTTTATTTTCATTCGCCACTTTTTTTTTTTTTTTTTCAGTCTATATCAGTTATTATTCTGCATCATTTATTACAATTTGTCATTTACAAACTATTTATCAATTTATTTCGACTCTATTTTACTATTAACTAGTGTATTTATGGCACTATTATTTTTTATTACCACTTCTCATCTATCATTATTTATTTCAATTCTGATTTATCTCTTCCTCGCACTAATGTTTAAGTGGATGAAGTCAAATACCATCATTTACATCCAAATCCAAATTCCATAAAAGTGTTGACTTTCACTTTAAAAAAAAAAAAAAAAAAAACGAATTTAAATGATCGCAATTTTCAATTCAGATTTCAATCAAGATCCATGTTGTAACTTTTTACAAACCGCAGAGATAGATGAAATAACGATTATCCATCGTATCACTTCTTCATTGCTGGTGATTTTGAAGTATCGTTAGTTCTCTCTTTAGTAGATATCATATTCTATATATTGTCCACTGTTATTTCTTTAAGGATTTAATCAAGTCGATATAATTTCATGAAATTTAACAGTAAAGAATTTAGTGAGCTGATAAGGCGAAGGAACATTCACAAATGCCGTAATTGATGAGATTAATTCAATTAGTTTCTCTTCCAACACTCTCTCTATTTGTTGTATTTCGTTTTTGTTCAATATCATACTAAAAAAAAAAAAAGGAATGCTGTTTGAAAAATTTCATTTCATCTAATTTCAGTAAAAATTGATTGTGTTTTTATGACAGTTGCTGCATATAATGATGTATGTAATCTGAATACACTGGAAGCTTTAAATGCAAGCATACTTTCGAAGTTCAAGTTTTAAAAAGTTATCAGTTGTGATCTTTTCCTTTTTTTTATCGATGATGATTTTAGAAATGCTTATAACTGAAATGATGAAAAAGTAAATTAGTGGGAGAAGTAAAAGTGTGATGAATTAACACTCAACACTCTATTAGTACTTAATTTTCAAATTGTAATTGGAATGAAAAGTGCGGTTAACTTGGTAGCCCTATTGAAGGATGATAAAGTGAAAATCAGTTAATGTTATCATTTCTTTATTTGATATAGAGAATCTAAAATTATGATGAGAAGCAATTTTTCGGTTTGCAAGACTGTTTTAGACAACAAAAGCAAGTCTAAATATGCATAATTAGTTTTAATACTAATTAAGTGAAGGAAAACTTTTAAGTTTCACAGGCATATTTTGCATTTGACTGCTGTATTTTTTCGCTACATTTTATTTATCTCATGCAGTTTTAAAGATTTAAAAAAAAAAAAAAAAAAAGAAAAAAAAGAAAACGAACTACTTTATAGATACGATATAACAACGGAAGGTAGTTATTTCCACTGCTTATCGTAAGGTACGGAATAAGTATTTAAAGGGACAAAAAGGCTACATTTCATGCATACTTCCGTTTCTCTCATTTAGTTCCTTTTTTTTTTATAAATATATAAATTCATTCCTAACTTCTCTCTTTTCTTGTTTCATCCATACTTTTTTTCTCTTTTCTGCTAAAATTATTCATTTCCATTTGAATTTGCAAAGGAAAAAAAAAACAGAAAAAATTGCAATAAACCAATAAGGTAAAATTCACGCATTCATTGATCCATTTACGGTTCGGTTTATTTCATATGAAATGACTGGAAAAGGAAAAAAAAGTTTATTAATAAATTCCAAATCATTTCCTCTATTCAATACGATAACAAATTAATTATGATTAATTTGCTAATACTGGAATAAGTCACTACTTGGTAACTGTTTGAAATTTGTTTCTAAGAAACTATATACTACTACTTTATATGTGTCAGATTTGCATCAATTCGTGTGAAAAGTTTAGCCCTTCGAATCGTAATTTTTGCATAGCTAGGTGAAATCATGTACTTAAGTACAAATTTAGTACTATTTTAAATCAAAAAACTAAAAGTGAGATGAATATTATGTTGGACACTAATTGCCATGTAAAAGTATTTTAAAGATTTTAAAAATTTTATAGATTATTTTAAACACTGAAGTAAATGACTGTGTTCTCTCGAAGATGTCTCTGTCTCATTCAAACATGCAATTATATTATAAACAAAAGAAGGGAATGGAAATTATCTTTTAAATTTAAATTTTAATCAATTTTAACCACCACCAAGTGTAAACATAAAGGACAAATGGACACTGAACATATGACATAATGATGAATGTCTTATTCCGTAACATTTATTTTGCAAAAATTTATAAGGAAAGGAGAGCGTCTATCTATTAATTCTTTGAAATTTTCATTTACCCTAAAAAAAAAAAAAAAAAAAAAAAAAAGAAAAAAAAAAGATGAATTAAATATTCAACAATTAATTTATTTCTTTTCATACTAGGAATTTCTTATATTCCTAAATAGAATTACCAATGATAAATTGGAATTTGATTTTATTTTAGATGCTACACATACTGTATGAAAGGAATATGTTATTATCTTTTGAGAAAGAATGTCTGTCACCAACAAATTGCCTCTTCTTTTTATCTACTAATGATGAATTCTCTTATTCAATTTCATTTTATAGCGAATTCTCATCCCTCTTTCTTCCCTTCTCTCTCTCTCTCTCTCTCTCTCTCCCCCTCTCCCTGCCTGTGTCTCTTTCAGACGATGCCTTATTAATCAATTTTAGCTAGTGAAATTTTGTCCCTGTCTCTCTACTGAGCTAATTATTAATACATAATACCTAAAAAAAAGTAGCTAACATAGCTAAATGGATTTTATAAAATCTTTATCGATTGACTGATAACAAATCATTTCTAAAATTAATGAATTAGTTTAAATGTGATGAATTATTGAAAATTGTTGGTGAATTAGAAAATAGCATATTTTAGTTCTTTTTTTTTATCAAAAAATAAATTGATAAAATTACTGATATCGATTGAGTAAATGATAATAACAGTGCTTATACTAATAAGGAAAAGCAAGATGAAGAAGCATAATTGATAGGTAAATAACAACATAAATACTCCTACGATAGATGTGCTAATAAGAATTTAGCAACTACAATAAGAAGAAAAAGGCAAAGAGAAACATCGATTTTCTAGGAATTAATCTGTGACGAAGTGTATTTCTCGTTGTTGTTTATGAATATATGGATTATAAATGAGACAACAACAACAACAGATAAATGAATGTGAAATAGCACAACAATTTAGTCGTTGACTTTCATTTTTGCTGAATTAATTAGCTACCGATTTTCCTCCTTTCGCATCCTTCCTCAACATTTATTTAACTTCGACCGATGAATTCCAGAAAGTTTGCTTGTTTATTTCAACTTTTATAAATTTTGTATAGCTCAAATATATGTATTCCAATTGTGCCAATTTTTCTGAAATATTAGTTCCAAATGATAGAAGTATCTTAATCAAGAATACTGATCAAATAATCGATCAAATTTAGATACGTCATTTTCGATAGCTATACACCATTTAGCGTTCTTCGTGAATTTTTTTTTTTTTTTAATTTAATTTAATTTCTATTTGGCCGGAATCTTAAACGGTCTACCTGTTTATCGATCACTGTGGAGGTATTTTTCTCGAAAATTGTTGTGTCGATTCAACGGAAACCTCTAAAAATATTATTGCATATTTTATAAAATTTTTTCAGTCTTTCAAACCACTTTATATCCTACAATATATGTTTTTTTTACTTCCTTATTTAAATCATAATCTTTTTGCTCTTTTTTCCTACTCTTTACGCAAATTTAAATTCTAATTAAATAAACGTATTGTTAATTGTTTCAGATTTTGAAATAATTAAGTTGCAACCGTCGACAAATGAAATTGTTTAGCCAAATTAGCCCTAAACTTTTTTTTTTTAAGAAAAAAAAAGGATAAAATAACAGAATTGATTGTAATGAATGCTAGGTGGTAGCGGTAGTGCAATCTTAAATTTATGTTGAAATTTGTTATATGGAGTTGTTTTTACTGTTGAAAATAACTGAACATTAATTATTTTTTTTTTTAATCTATAAATAGATATTTTAAATCTCATCTGCTTCTTTTTACTACTTCATTATTTCCATGTATTATTTTTATCACAGAGGAGAAAATTTTTGCAATTTTCAAAATTTTATTGTTATGCTTATTTAAACTTAAATAATAATTGATTGATTGGACACTTTATTTATTAGTGATTAATAATTGAATCTTTAATGTTCTTTTTTTTTTAGGGTTCAAATTTAACCCTTTTTGTCAGCTGTTCTCTGTGACTCGATATTAGACAAAGAACAATCATTTGTATAAATATTTGTTTTCAAAATTTTCGATTCATTTTGAAAAATTTGCAAATTTATGATTGGCTAATGTAGTATAGTTTCGGTACGAATATAGCTAGAAATGAAAATTTTTTCTTCTCCTTACTTCCAGCCTCAGATTGATTTTCCAAGTTTTTTTCGTCGAAAAGATTGATTTATCACTGTATAAAATTATCAGTGGATTTGATACATAATTTTGTTAAATTCCACAGTAGTCGTACTTTGAATCATGCCAATCGTGAATTAAAATTCATATGAATTATTTCATTATCATCAGAAGCTATTCAAATTTAGATCTTTTTCTCATTATCCTTTTAAATTTTAAATTTTTCATTCTTTTTTAAAAAAGAAAAAAGTAGAAGGCTTAAAGAATCCAAAATGCTTTTTTTTTCCTGCTAAAAAAGCTGATGATGAAACATTGAACATATAAATATAAAAAATGATCATTAATAACAGATAGAAATGATAATGATGAATGATAACTATTATCATTATTGTTATTGATGATAATAACAATAACAGTATAACAAACAGCATTATTATCATTATAATTACAATATAATTAACAGCGATAATTAATTAGAGACTATTGGCTATTTTGTTAAGGGACAAAGTAAGAACGATCGATTTGGCTTTCTCATTATCAAGATTTTCATTCATTTGTCATCTTTTTCAAATTTTTGAAATGAAAAGAGGAAGAAAAAGAGGTAGCACAGCAGAGGGAGGGAGAGAGAGAGAGAGACTGGTAGCTTCAACATTATAAAATATCTCTCTGAAGGGAATTATTATTTATTGGTTTATATCTTTAGATTTCCTGAATTAGACACAGATGTTTGAAGTTTCATTTCATCTTCCATATTTTTCATATTCTTTTACTTGTTACCCTACAATTGAATTTTTTATCCAGCTTTTCCCTGTCTTGATTTTGATTTAGTTTCCTATAAAAATGGGGGGAAAAAAAAAGTTTTACATACAAATACAACAATTAAGGACAAATTACGTTCGCTTCATGATAAAAGCTTTTTGCTTTGGCCATTAAAAAAGAGTTTTGGCAATAATTAATTGATTGTTATCGATAGAACAAGTGATAGATTTAAGAGCTTTATTCATATGGCTTTTGTTCATATTCATTTATTTATTTAATTTATTTATTTATTATTTATATACTTATTTATTTAGCTTTATTCATTTATTCATATTGCTCATTTTTGATAACAATATTAAAATCACTCCTAAATATTGTAATTATTAGTGCGATTAATTGATATTACTGTTAATAATAATATTGCTTTGAACTATTTCACAAATTCTTCAGCTTTTACCAGTAACATAAAACAGGTATAGTATAACCGGCTTGGAGCAATTCATATCTCATTTAATATGTTTTAAATTTATAGTTATTATAGTTGATCGAAATATTTTGAATAATAATATTGTCCTGCTATGGACCAGTCAGTTGACAAATTTGCACAAAAATCTTCAAAAATAATTTTGTTATTTCCTCCAACCACAAATTGCATTTTCGTCGAACATTTTTTTTTTTGGCCATTTTTTGATTTCTTATTTTAGCAGTTTACAATTTACAAATTTATTAAACTATTTGTTTCATCCATCTCCATATATTTGAAACTTATTCATATTTTCTATTTTGCATTCTCTCACTTTTACTGATTATTAATCCAAAAGAAAGATAATTTCCACTTTAGGATTTACAGTAAATCAGGCGGAAGTATAATATTTCATTTCATTTAGCAAATGTATAAGTCGAATTTGCATTAAATATTAGTCTAGTAGCTATAATTATATCAGATTGTAAGATATTTTTGAATGCTAATTATTTGATGAAAAACCGATTAGGAAGGGAAGAAATTGCTCATTTTTGTATTAAAAGAGTTATACGAAGCTCAGATTCTTGCTTCAATCTAAGATGAATCTCCTTCCGTCTCAAATCTCAGCTAAATGACTAATTAATATTTATGTGTACTTAAGGGAAAGTGCAAACCAGTAGTGCTATAATAATTCATTCAATTCCCTTCCGTTCACTGATCATTTTAACAACATTTTTAATGAAACATATCATCGAAAGATAACTGAAACATTTAGTACGTTGCCTATCGCTGCTAATTAGTAATTAGATTTTATTGGAATGGGATAAAATTGAAACTTGAATGAAGTTAAGATACAATCTTCTTTGTTATATATTCTATCATTTCAAATATCAGCACATTTTCATCTCAGTGCTATATGTATTACATCCGATTCATTTCAAAATACATTATCACTTCAGTCTAATATTCATTTAGCTATCACTCTTATCATTCCATTTATTCATTACCGTATGCTTAATAATATCTGTTATTAATATTTTATCCTTGAAATAAAATGCATCATATAAATCTCTAAACTAAATTTAATATTAAATTTAATAGCCACATTAATGGTAACACTTTTCTTGTCTATCCCAAGATGAAGTTTACTTCTATTTATGGAAGTTTAGAAACATAACAGCTAGTTGCAAACGACGCATGGATGATCGATACTTTCTTCTATTCTAAAAATTGAAAAATTTTTGTGTTCTTTCACTCTTCTCTTCATCACTTTTCCTCCCATATGCTTATGTCTTTAATTTTATATTTCAATATTGCAAGCTTAACAGTTTAACAACTTAACAGCTTAACAGTCAATCAATCAGTCAATCAGTTGGAACACCGTTCAATTCTTCTTTCACTCATTTTTACCATTTCTTTTGTTTGCTGATGGAGAGAGGAGGATGAGGAAGTGAAAAAAAAAAAGGGGGAAAGAAAGGAACAGGAAAAGGGAAAAGAGAAGAAGCAGTTCACATTTTTGTTGTAAATATCGAAATTCTGTTTTAAATTTTCAAAAAAAAAAAATTTTTTTTGTCTCTCAAGATTGTTATCATTTGTAATTATATCAATATGTTTGCTAGAGGTTTTGATTATTGATAACATAACATTGATAAGCTTTATCAGCTCTTTTTCAACTAAAATATTTTCTGAATTGTTTGAAAAACATTTTAGAAATGAAAAAATTTGTCCTTTGCAGTTCTTTTTGTCGTTTACATGCCATCAGCATGCAGTCCTGCAGTCCTGTTGTCTAATCTTTTATGATAGTAATTCTTACTTGAAAAAAATTCAAAAGTTTTTTTTTGGGATGAGTTTTTCTTTTTTTTTTTTTTTGAAATTAAAAAGAAAAAAAAGGCATGTTTAAAGTCGCAAGAAGTAAAAAATTTATTGAACATGTGAAATTTAATTCTTTCCTTTTTTTTTTTTTAAATTAAAAAAACGAAATCATTAAATATGTACCTAACCAACATTTCATTTGCTCAATATTCAGCAGTTGAAATGAGAAGGCATTGTTTTTGCTGCCTTTGACGATTTCGTCTTTCTTCTTTTCAATAAAAATGAAATTTGTCATGAAATAAAATTGAATTCTATTCCTTTCTCATAAAAAAACGACCAAACAAAGAATACAATTGTAAATAGGCAATAAAAATGCATGCATGCATGCATGCATTCATGCAAGCAGGCAAGTGGCAAGCTTATTATTCATTCTCTATGCTTAGTCTAGACATTTTAAATGAATAAAAATGAATGCTAAAAAGTTTTACTTTTTAAAAAGCCTTCAGTGTATTTTGATAATGCTTTAGTGTTTGTTTCTGCAAGTCTTTTACTTGTCATGTTGAATTTCAATTTCAGTTTCTCTTTTTCCTTACCTTACCAAAAGATCAATTCTTTCGCTTGTTTTTTTTTTTTTTTTTTTTTTTTTTTTCTTTCCTTTCGCTCTCCAGCATCTGATTATTAAGCAATAATTATTGTCTAATTAATTGCAATTATTAATGTTGTAAATATCGTGCAATTACATTAATATTATTAATAATAAAGAAAGATGTAATTTGGCTGCTTGTTTTAGTCATCCTATATGTATATAATTTGAAATTAATACAATATCATAGTTTGAAATTATTTAGATTATAATTTCGATCATTTACAAATTTCTGAAAGAGAATGTTCTTCCTTTCTTTTTAAATGTACAATTTTTGACCGATAGAAAATGATTTCGCTTTGTTATATTTTGTGTTATCAGTTACCAGATGTTTCCTTTTTTCTTCTTCTTTCCGTATCGTATCATTTACATTCAACTTTTCATTACAATTAATTGTTCATTTTGAAATTTTAAATTATAATATTTTGAAGTCCCTCTATCCAGTATAAAAAGTTTCTATTTAATTATTCTCAGTTATGCTCTTACCCATCCGCATATTGGTAACATCTCTCTCTCTCTCTCTCTCTCTCTCTCTCTCTCTCTCTGTGCTTGCTACTGTTAAATTTGTATGAAATTTAAATTTTTAATTTTTATTTCCATTCCTCATCTGTGTGTGTGTGTGTGTGTTATCATAGTGATTAACTTTTGACACAGTCACAAAATAGCTATTAAATTACGTTAAAATTGGAAATTTATTAGTTCCAATTTGCATCATTACTATGGCATCCGTTTGTGTGCTTTCTTCGAAATAAAAAAAAAAAAAAATGTCTATTTGAAGTTTTATTTCACAATCACATTGAGTGCTTTACTTTTTAATTAACAATATTCAAATGTGATAGTTATTTGTTGATTAAAATTTGATCAAAATTATTTATTAATTTTTGTTTCAGTCAGTGTACAACCATTAAAGTGTTTTTTATTTTATCGATATTTCTTCTTCCAGCCCATTTCTATCCTTTGTTTCGAAATTTTCTTTTTTGACATATGAATTAGAATCATTATATTTCACATTCATTAGTCATCAGTGTAAATATCACTGATGATGATTGATTGAAGATGTAACAATGATTCTCTCTCTCTTTTTCTCTCTCTCTCTGTCGCTTCGTATTGGAATATTTTTTTTTTTTCTGAGTTTTTGATTTCCAAAAATTTTTAATTATTTTTCTTTCATTTTAGTCTTTTCTTTCCTTTTTCTTTCGAGACTTTATTGAATTTCTTTTTTTTTGAATGTTATGATAAAATATTAGGCTTTTCAATTCTATTGCAGTTAAGTATACGGAGGAAAAACAAGCAAGCAGAGAGAGAGAGAGAGAGAGAGAGAGAGGGAGAGGGAGAAAGAGAATGTTAAACGAACTGAAAAGACGAGATAGACAGGTGAAAACATCTCAAATCATACGATTTTCGATAAATCTTTGTGTTTAATAATGATTTTAGATGAAAGGTGGTGGTGGATTCTGCTCGTTTACTTTGTTTGCTTGTTTACCTCATTCAACAAATAATTGTTTGTTTACCTCACTTTCAGCAAATCTTCTATGTTTACTTTTTCTTAATAGCAACGATGTATTTATTTATGTGACCTTTACAAAAATACACAGAATACTTTATCATCATCATATATATGAACCATTGAAATATTTCGTTTGTATATCGTTATCAGCAGTTGTTATCATTATTATTATTATCAATCGCTATTTTTAATTGTTTATCAGTTATCACTAGCATTATTATAATAAATATTATCAGTTATTATTGCTATTAACTATAGCTATTATTTATTATCCTACTACTATTAATTAGTTCTCATCATTTCACTATCTCATTCATCCTTACTCATCACATATCAGTTATTATTATTTTTTTTTTTAAAGACATTTGTGATATCCAAGACTTCAACATAGTTATTCGTGATTGTCAGTAATCTAATGAAGAATGAGTCTTCCCCGTTGATTGCTTAGTTTTATATCTAAGTTTCTCACAAAAAAAAAAAATTCACAATATTGATCCACAAACCGTTCAAATTACTTCTTGCCTAGATCGTTTGGTCTTCGAGCAGTGTTTTGAATTACTTAAAGCCTTTAGGAGGCCTATTCTGCTAATACTTTTACATCATCCTTTTTGCCTATTCGATTATGTTTTCTCCTTTATGTAGCTGTCTAACTATCCAGAATGGAGGAGGGTAGATTATCCTGAACTTTAAACGTTCATATTCATTTTTCCGATTTCAGATTATCAGATATTGATAAGAATGGATAGCAGTTTCAAGTGTATGACCTGAATGTTTAACGTTCAGAGTTTATGGAAGTTTGCTGCTATCAGCCTTCTTTTTAAGGCCTGTAATCAAGCTCTAACTCTATTCAATATCTGATAAGCTTGCATATAGCACACACGCAGAGACTTGGCCAGCATCGTCATCTACTGAAGAAAAAAAAAATCAGCTAGACTAATCAATTACAGGTGCATATTGGTGTAGCTAATCGCACGGAATCTCTCTTCAATCAAAGTTAGCAAAAAGAGACCTTTAAAGCATCTTTACGTACTTTAGAGGATGTAATATGATAATTATCGAACTATCAAGTTCCACTTCAGTAACACACATTTCAGGCGCTTTTTTTTAGCAACACTTAAATAAAGTTTTCAGTAGTTTATAGTAGAGGTAAGTAAGTAGTGTACTGTTAGCAGTATTAGAGATAAGTCGTATACTGATAACAAAACTAGTGATTTATCATAAAAGGTAAAACTTTGCGAAGTGAATGAAGTAATTTGTTGACAAAATTGACAGTAAACCATCTTAAAATGATTATTACTAGTAATTAGGTAATAATTAGTTTTTTTTTTTTTTTTTTTTTTTTTTGGAGGGGGGCTCAAGCTGTTTTATTTTTTCTTTCAATTTTTTGAAACGAAACTTTATTAAGTAATTTTAAAAAAAGAATTAATTTTTATTGAATAATTTGCAGAAACCGTTTAGACAAATCTGAATTGATTGTAAATGGATAACTGAAAATCTGAAAAATTTGTTTATTTTGATAAACTGCTAACGAATGATGGTATCATTATGTTACATTTTAAAGCTAAATCATTGTCAGGTGTTTAATATTTCAAGGAGAATTTTAGAAATGAACCATGATCAGTGGACATTCGGGAAGGGATCGCAGAGATTTTTCCTCATTAATTTACACATATCTGTCACATTCTTCTGTCATTTTGCAGTAACAGCTGCAAGTAATGTAACATATGATTAAAATTTAAACCTATACGAAACTAACTTCAATTCTCACTTTTACATTTTCACACTTTATTAAAAGGATCAACAAAAATTGATGTTTGTTTTACTAACAATAAAATGTGATATGCTGGGATAAAGAAAGTAATGGAGAATGTTTTGTAAAAATAATTTGAAGAAATAAAATTATTGTAAAAGTTTTGAAATATTCATCAATCATTGTCGAGTATTGTTTGCATTTCTTGCCATTGGTTTGTTTTCAGATTTAATTATTTATTTTATTTACTTTCAGTATAGTTTCTTTTTTTTTTTTCTTTTGAAAATGCTTTTTTATTTCTGCTGTTGTGATAATGTGCTGAAATGGATTGTGTTATTTTTAATTCAATTAAAATTGCTATTTTGATGCGATATTTGATTTTTTATAATTCTAATTTTAATTTTCAGTTTTTTTTCAAACTCATTCCAGTTAAACATTTCCTGCAGATTTCAATCTTATGTGCATTTTACGTTTTCTTTTTTATATAATAAATTATTCGCTTAGCTACCACTTTTTCCCAAATGGAAATTTCTAGCTGTTAACATTTTATTCCTTACTTGCACTGTTGTGATATTCAAAAATGCCTTGGCATTTTTTTTTTTTTTTTTTTGAAAGAATGCCTTAGGTCTATAATATTGCAATTCAATAACTTGGCACAAAGAAAAAAAAAGAAACAGAAGGTTGGGTTAAAGTTATAAATGATATGAATAAATTTTTTTTTTTTGAATTTGTCGAATATATTACTGTAAATTTAAAATAAAAAAAGAAAACTGCTTGTCTTTAAAATAACATTTTTTTTTTCTTTTTTTGTTCATATAACGATAATGATTTTTGTTCTCGCGATTTTTCAAATTTCTAATGAACATTAGAAATGAATTACTGTCTAATGTATTTTCAGCAATAAAGCATATAAATTCTTACTTGAAGAACGAAAATCGAAACGAGGTGAAAAACGAATAATGGCAATCACTGATTTTTACACTTCAAACATCCAACAAACATATTATTATTATTATTGAAAAATAATTAATTAAAGGCTGTCATCAATTAGTAATATTGATATATTTTCAATTTTTGTTTGTTTTTGTTTCAAAAACAGAAAAAAAAAAAAGGAAAATGCAACGATTATTTGGTCACCGTAAAGAAACTATGCATCAGCCATCTAATATGGGCCAAGGTTCAGGTAAAAATTCTTTTTTTTTTTTTTGCAAAATTTAACATTCATCTAGTAACATAAATTTTCGCGATGTGTCTGCTAATTTCGAGTAATTGCTAAAAATTTTCAACACTGAAAAAGATCACTAATTGTACTGGGCGTAATGAATTATTTCAAATCTTGATAATAAGAGATTTCAAAAAAAATTTTTTCTCTTTGATATTGCTCCTTTTTTTTTTTCTTTAAAAAAGGTTAGGCTCTTTCTATCGATGATCAGTGAGAAATGGTATCGTTTGTATTTCCAATTAGTAAAAATAAATTCATTATTAGTTATGTCATTGATAAAAAGTTTTCCTTTTTAAATTTATTTTATTTAGGAAATTCTCAGAATATTTTGCTATTCATTTTCACTAATCACAGGACAACAGCATAATATCAAAAATGAAAATCATTTTATCAATAAATTACAAAAAAAAAAAAAGATTGTGAGCTTATTCAAATTCTTTTGTGACTTTTTCTCTTTTTTTTTTTCCATCCTTTTACATTCATTGAATTGAACTGAACTGAACTGAACTGAACTGAATTGAATTGAATTGAATTGAATGCTTTCGATACTTCACACTGTAATTTCCCATTGATTCATTCATCCGTTTGCCTTCTTTTCTTCATTTATTCGAATGCTTCAATGATTTATTCTTCCTCATCACATTCCATTTCCATTTCATTTTCGAAACGATCCTCTTCATTTTCTTTTCCTTTCTATTCATTCAATCTTATCTTAGTTTAAATTAATTTTCAACAAAACCAAACTTTTTTCTTTTTATTCAATACAAATTATCAAGTAATCTTTTATAGCTTCATTAAACGATGATCAGTTATTGGCAAATGATACAAGTAGCAGTGATTCGAGTGATATCGAACTGCTAAATGATGGATTGGATGGTTCTGTACAGTTAATTAGCAGTAGCAGCAATAACAATAACAATAATAGCAACAACAATAACAATAATAATCGTGGCAGTATCAGTCATCTTTCGAGAGTATGGCCGATGGTTTCATTCTTTTTCTTTTCATTCATTTTCATTCTTTCCATTCTAAATTTCATAAGTGCTCTTGTGGAAAATTTGCCTAACAAAAATGCTGTGAATACACTCTTAAATAAAATTCACATAGATTAGTAAGATGAGCAAATATTTTTAATCATTTCATTTCATGTTTACATCAAAATTAATATTTGAAATTATTAATTATTACTTCTGTAATTAATTATCATCCTTAGGAAACTGTAAGTTAGATAAGAGAGGATAATTCATAGTTTAATTAGCATTTTCGATAATTTTCATCCTCGGGAAGAGGCGGGCAAAAAAAATGCTAAGCACCACGCGTGGAATGGGGTAAAAGAGGAGCGGTAACAACCGGACAACAGATGGACTAATTCTAACTAATAATGTTGCTAATTCACCATTTATCCATAATATATATGGCAGTGTTCCGTTGACTAATTCTTAGTTGAGATTGATTTCCAGGATTGCTACATCTCCTGTTCGCATATTGGACCGTTGGTCTGCTACTGTTTATTCCATAATTAAAATTAATCGCTAAATTAAATGCTCAAAAATCATTGAAAAAAAATTTTTTTTTTTTTTTTTTTTGGAGTAAATCAAATTAGTCATTTATTGCTATAATTCCTCGCAAAATTTGTTTTATTTTTTATTTTTTTGAAGAGTAATACAGGCCTTCTTATTTTTTGATATCTTCCTTTTCCTTTTTCTTTTTTTTTTTCAAAAGAGATGTAATTTTGCCATTTAATAAACTTTTTGATTAATAAGCGAAAATTATTGTTTGACATTTTGAAGGCGGAAATAACAAGTCTCAAAATCTGCATCCTGTATTCATGAACAGAGCAGAGGGAGGAGGATAGACCGCGGAATAACGGGGAATGGACGATGCAGACGGTGGTAACTGATAGGAGATAAAAGCGGGGAGGAAAAATTGTGAAATGAGATTGAGGATTTAATAATGGAATTTTCCACCTCATAGACCAATTTTTATATTTTATTTGATTAAAGCTTTTGCAACAGAACAGCTAAAATTCAATTCTTTCTTTTATTTATTTAAAAAGAAAAAGAAAAAAAGAAAAGGTAGAAATTAATTTTAGATTTCGATGCCATAAAAAAGAAAAGAAACAGAAAAAACTGTTAATGCTTCAACCATTACCTTTTTTTTTTTCTACGATATTGCAACTTTATAATTTTAAATTCCAAACTGGAAAGTATTTTTTGTTATTTACAGTTTTCTTCCACTCGTTATGCATATTTTATTTTTATAAGAAAATTGCAAAATTTGCATGAACAGGAGCAAATTGAAAGGAAATAATTTTGAAATTTTCCAGCAACATCATCGAATTTCTCGAGCGAAACGCAGTAAACGGGCGATGCGTTCCGGTGCCAATACTGTAGCAAATTTACGTTCCAAACGTTATCAGATGTTGAAAACAGAAGGAAATATTCAATCACGCATACATCCTACGATTAAAGCAAGACAGAACCAGGTTGATCGTCTCATTAATTAAATAAATTACAGATTAATCAGTTAACAATTTTAGTCAAAAATTGCCATTCTTGTTGGAGATTTTAGTGAAATTTCATAAATAGAACTTTTGAAATGTTACAAATATGTGCAGGCCTTATTAAAATATATCAGCTAAAAACTTCTACAATTTTTATGATACAATTGTGTAAGTATCATTCAATTCTTTTTTTTTTCTTTTTGCACTTTTTGCTTAATTTGAAAATTATGCAATAAATGATACTGCTTACAGTAGCAGTAAAAATATTCCTGATTTCTTTTTTGCCTTTAATAATGCAGATTAATTTTCACTAATTCTACAGTATTCTCTTTAACACTAATTAATTAATATCTATCGAACAGATCAAAATCATGCAATTAATATTAAAATTTGTCAAAGTTTTGAACAACAAAAATCAGTTGTATTGGCACACTAGCTGTATTCCTTTCTTTTTTCTTTTTTTTTCCTTCTTTTTTTTTCAGTTTATTTATTTATTTTTTTCATTTCGATTTTTGCTATTTAAAAGTTATGATTTATATCATTTGTACTACTTTTGAAACTTGTTGTCACGATTGATTAATTGGAAAATGTCAGTAATTCACAAGAAATTCCCAGTTGCTTCGGTAGGTACCGCTCAGTGTTTAATTTTTATTGCATTAGTTTGAAATTTTGCAACCGTATACATGACAATTTTTAAATTTATCATGTACTTTCTTTTTTTTTTCTTTTTTCCTTTTCATGCATATATGGGATATTTAAAAATTTCTTTCTCATTTTATTCCATTCCAATCTTGTAATTCTAAATGCATCAGTGAACTTAATCACGACCTTACCAACAGGATGTAATTAAACTAAATGATTAAGTGGATCCGGATTATCATTCATATCCAGTTTTCCGTCATCAGAGATATTCTTTGCTGAATATCAGCAAAAAAGGCATATGTTTCTGTGGATAACGAACAATTTTATAATTTTTTCTTTTTCATTTCTTTTTTTCCTCATATTAAGCTAATATTTTCTGTTGCTATATCTTTAACACGACATCCATTGATCAGTGATTTTGTGACTTTTTATTTTTTGCTATTTTGATAAATTTAAAAATTCTCAGATTTTTTTCTTCTTGGATTCTTTTTTTTTTTTTTTCACAATCACTTTTCTCCTTTCTCATAAGCTCTAATACATTTCAATTTCTACATAGCATATCATATGTATATGTTTTATAGAATTAATTGTTTCCTATTTTTCGAAAGTAATTTTCGATAAATTTCAATGAATTTTTTTTTTAACAGTTGCTAGACAACTTATTTTATTTTAGCAGATCTGAAAAACGTTTGGCATTCTGATATGTTTAAAATGAACTATTTAAGAAATGGAAAAAAAAAAAGAGAAAGAAAGAGGAAAAGATTTGATACCGTAGTTTTGCTAATATGCAAAAAAAAATAAATAAATTTAAAATTAGGTTGCATGTATTGCTATATGCTTGTTTTGCAGTAGGAAATAAGAAAAAATAATAATAATGAAATTTAGTTTGTTCACGGAACACATATATCTTTTACTTATACTTAATCAATTCGGATTTTTTCGGATTTTATAAACTTGTTTCCAACTCCTTTTTTTTCCACTTTGTGAGAACTTGCACAATTTTTTGTTAATGAAATTTAGCATTTCATAAAAAATAAGTCTTTTTTTCCAATTAAGTCGTTTCAGAATTTCATAAATTTTTAGGAGCAATTTGAATAAATTCTAATTTTAACAGCAATTTGAATCTCGTGTTGCAAATTCATCGCAACACTTCCTGTAGATTGCAGTCTTGCGCATTTTAAATTTCTTTTCTTTTTTTTTTTTAATTATTCTCATTATTCTCTTAGCTAGCAGAGAAGGTCTGAAGATTGCAAAGGAAATGTTTTTTTTTGCTATTGCATTTTTGAAATACAAAATGGAATGAAAGAAATATTTATTTTATTTAGAATCAGTTAATTATATGCATTCGTTCCAAGCTTATGTTCTTGTTCTTTATTACATAAATTGATATTTTATGTATATGCAAATTTTTCCACCGCTTGCAAATAAGTTTCATTCTTTTTTTTTTTGGAATTTAAATTATTATAATTTTAAGCTGGAACGCTGTGTTGCTTTTAATTCTAATAAAAATTAACAACACTTTCTCATAAATTAATTCGCAGATAAGAAATTAATAAAATTGCTGGCTACTCTTATTATTAATTATTATTATTATTATAAATCATTAATATTATTCTCATGAATTATCAAAATTGTTATTATTACCAATTATAATTTTTAATGACAAAATTATAGCAACTATTATTAATTATCGGAGACTCTTATTAGTTATTAATATTTTTCATTAATTATTACTAGTTGTCATAAATTTCAGATAATTAGTGTTAGCTATTATTATTATTATTTTTTTGATCATTACTTTAATCACTATTAGCTGTTATTAATCTTTTTGATACTGTTAGTGATTCTTAGCTATTATTATTTTTATTTTTTATTTTTTTCAACAGTTGTTTTCTAAAATTTATTAATTGTTATTGTTTGTTACCCTTTCTTATTATTTGTGGTTATTTGTTAATAATTATTCGCAATTATTATTAATCACCGTTAACTATTGTTGATCGTTATTAACTAACTATTGTTCATTTTTGTTTATATTCTTTTAAAATAATTTTTTAACTGTTATTAATTTTAATAAATCATATGCCAGTATTATTCATTGTTATCATTTATTGTTAAACATTACTCTCTGTTATTAATATTTATTAATGTTGCTTATCATTAATTATTACCAAATATTGCTGATTTTTATTAAGTATCATTCTTAACCGTTATTAATTTTTATATTTTTTCGAACTAGCAATTATCACTAATCTAAGCTGTTATTATGGATATTGTTTGTTATATCATTTATCATTATTATTATTTATTTTTATTGATTATTATTATTATTGTTATCATTATTATTAATTATTTTGTCGTTGTTATTGGATTATTATGATGATCAGTAATTGTTTTATTCTTTAATAGTTTAAAATTATATAAAGTAATAAATGGAGTTCACAATGGACTGGTTTGATTATTATTTGCTAGATAGTGCCATCAGCAGCAGAAGACTAAGATTTTCATTTTTATAATTTAATTTACTTATATTATTTCTCTATTAGTTTATATAAATGACATGGTTATAATTATTATAAAGAAATGTCATCTTCACCATTTACTGATCTCTGTTCTAATTTTAAAATCAAATGTTTCTTGCCATTTTTCTGATTCGCAAAAATTAATTTACTGAAGATGAATTCATTTAAATTGATAACAAACTAGCTTGATTGTATCTAATAAATATATTAATTAATCAGATTCAGGAAGAGGTGTATAGCTAAAAAAAAAAGGTGACATTATTTAATATTTCTATTTAGAAAACTTAAGAAGTTTCCCTCTATTTTGAATTGCCTGGCGCCAGTTTTGGCCTTCCACCATAATCTTGATTAATATGAAGCTTAAAATTAATACAATACATTCTTTCATCATTTATAATATTTTGAAGTATTTGATAATAATATGATTAGTATTAAATAAATTATATTCTATCCATTCGTTGACAAAAATGTTCCATGCAGTGTGTGCTTTTATGACTGTTAACTTTTGTGGCTTTTTTTTTAAAGTGATTATTTCAATGATTACTTTTCTTGTCATATTCAGAGAATGAAAGATTGCTATCGAAAGTACCACTTTTTCGGTCATCAACCTCCACGTTTTCAATAATAATTTTTATAATCTAAGTTAATCTTCCTGTATTGATAATTTGAAAGCGATGTATATGATGCATTCACTCATTAATCACCTCTTTTTTAGTATTTTAAAACTTAGCACAAATTGTGAAAAAAAATTTCCCTCTCATCCTTGTTTCTCAATTTCAGACTGATTTGTTATGAAATATTTCACGTATCAGATTAGCTTTATTACTTATATGTTATTAGCATAATATTTCAATGATTCTGTGAAATAGTTTACAAAAACTTTTTCATCGTACTTTTTCTTTTCCTTTTTTAGGAATTAAACTTTTATTTTCAGTTTAACTCACAGAAGTTCATCACGTGTAAAAAGAATTTTCATTTTTTTGACCTTTCTAAAAAAAATGCAATTTTTGAAAAATGATTCTTTTCCTCCTAACTCTTTTTTTTTTTCATTTCTGTTAGTTTATTTGGAGGTCACTGTTGTTGGATAACCTTCCCATCTATCCTTTTATTTCCTAACTTTGACCTTGCTTGTTTTGTCCTTAATGAACAGGTAATAACAATAATGCCTTCTTTCTTCTTTTTTTCTTTCTTTCTATTTAATGTCAGTTTTTAAATCTCTAATTTTTTTTTTTTTTGGTGATCAAATTTTATTTTTTGTTATCAAAACCAGTTTTGAAAGAAAATTATGGGGGAAGAGAAATGGCAAAGTGAAGATTGTATATTTTATATATATTTTACATATATTTGTTCCAGTCTATAAAATTTGAATTGTAATTTAAATTTCTTCATTTCAATTTCAAATTATTATAATGGTGATAATGGGTACTGTATTTTGAGATGATTGCTAGGAGCATCATTTTATTTTACTAAATTTGTGAAAAGTTTCAAGTTGTCACTGCATTATATTTAGTTATTTATTTATTTAGAATAGGAATTACAAGCTTTAAACCATTTGAAATTTAATTTTTTCTTTTCATTAATACTTTGCAAAAGGTAAAATGTTTTATGAAGGCCTATTAATTTGGTATATTAACCTACATTTTCTCATAATTTTGGATGGTTCTCCACAGTTATAGAGAATTTTACACCCTTCAAGTGGTTCTTCCATTATTGTAGTAGCATTTCAAGTAATTTGATCAATTTTGCTATTGTAGGAGCACAAATACAGCGTCAATTTTAAGCATTGTTACTATCATTGCAAATTCAAATTTCTATTAATTCTTTAATTTCTTCTAGATTTAATCCTCTTAACTAATCAGTAATGAAGTATTGATAAAATTTGAAGACTAAAGAGAGAGTATGTCAGTACTGATGAACTAGATCTATTAATAAAATTTTTGTGTTGATTTCTCAACGATATATTCTTTTTTTATTACTATTAACTAGATAGAGTTTCACTTATCAACTATTTATTATAACTGTGGTAAAAGTTCATATGCTGATTTTCTTTTTTAGTCTAGAAGAAACCAAGTAAGCAATGAAAATTATTAAGTATTTCATACAGTAAATGATTATATACTCTATTTAGATTGCAGCGTATCCACTTATCGAAAAATATTATCCATCAAGTACAAGCAGTGATTGTAATTTAGAGTATTCTAGTATTGGTTTTCCTTTTTTGTTTTTGGAAGAGTATGGTAATTTGTTGTATTTTAGTTATTTGACTTCTTGCTTTTTTTTTTTTTTTTTTTTGCGATATAAGTTTTTTTTTTTTACTTGATTGTTTGTGCTATTGTTTTTAGTTGTCGATGCTTTATAAGTATGAATTTGCAATGATTTTTTTCTTCCACAGTTGCGAAGATAGGTTTAATGAATTTTATGAAATGTGAATATTGCAAAGTTTAGGAAGTTTGGTAATTTATATTTACTTCTAATATTTAGTTATTTTCAGCAAATTTTTTGTCGAATAAGTTAAGGTTGAAAAAATAATGGAAGAAAATTTAGTAGTATAATAATGGATTTATATAATTTTAATAAGATATAAAAAGAAATTCTCCTACTGAGTTACAAATAAAATGATATTTTTAACTTCTGAAGTATGCAAATTTCGTTAACTCCGAAAGCTTTTTAAAAGAATATGATGACACTTAAGCCAAGAAAAGCCTTCAAATAATTCCAAGCAATACTCTTAATAAAGAGACAGTCTTATCAATTGCTTGTATCAAATGAAAAAAAAAAAAAAAAAAATGAGGGGAAGTTTTAAATCATTCAGAAAAGTCATTTTAGGGATGTAAAGCGGTTTTCCGGATCACTTTTCATGGTGATGATTATTTTGTTTCTTTCAATTTTTTGTTTTACTGTGCGGGAATTTTTTTCCTTTTTGTATTAGTGTGGAGAAGAAAAAAGCTATACGAATGAATGAAACACATAAAATGTCTTCCCTTTCTTTGTAGTTATTCCTTTCTCAAATTTTCTAAATTTGAGACGTGTAAGTCTGCGTATCTGTATCATGTTTGAATTTATGATTTAAGTGAATTTCAACAACTATCAATCGTATTTCCACTTGAAATTATCATTATCCATAAGTATAACTTGAAAAAAGATTTAAGAAATATTAAGCTATGTGTTAAACTATTATAGTTGAAATGCTTGTCAAAATAGTATAATTAAAATTTAATGCAATCTTTTTTAGTTTAGTTGAAAAAGTTAATTTTATGAATATTTTAAATTTTAGGATGATAGACAGTGAAGAACAGGATACTATCTCAGTATCATGTTATTGGTTCAGGGGGTTAAGACAGACGCACCTTTCCAGGTGATGATAACATAATCAGAAGATTGCATCGTATCGGTGCTATATGTCATCTACTTACACTTACAGTATCGATAGATGGAAATATGTCACACTGATAAATAA
Organism: Setaria digitata; assembly: GCA_003640385.1. Lineage (NCBI taxonomy): Eukaryota > Metazoa > Nematoda > Chromadorea > Rhabditida > Setariidae > Setaria > Setaria digitata. Next base: position 168,955 of record RCAB01000044.1, on the reverse strand, counting down.
AACAATTTTAATCATTAATAATGGACAACCAAACACTGTATAACTTTATTATGTTATTATCTTGATATTTTGCTACTGTGATGTTCAAATGTGAGCATTTTCAAGATTACTATTGTCTAATTTGAAATTAATTATTGCTTAATTTATAATAAATTTCAGCTTAGCTGATAAATTGATAGCAATTTTATTGATAGCTTGCGTGATGTTAGATTTTTTTTTTTTTTTTCTTTCAGCACATCTGGTATTATATTTATACATTTGAATTCAAATATCATTTCTGTTTATATGTCCAAAGTACACTGGTAATAATCATTAATTTAATACATTTAATGATACCTTTCTTGCAACGATAAAATTCAAGAACCTAATGTAATGTTTCTATAATGTTTTAGAAGTGAACAATCCAATTAATGTCGATATATTAAGAGGAATCTCCGTCTAGTTACATTAAGAAAGTGTTGTTTATACATCAGAATTTAATGCTATTACATCATCAATAATATGTTAGCAACTTTAACATTAACAATTACTTTATTCTATGCATAATAATTATACAGTGCGATATTCGCTAAGAAAGCAAGAATAATAAATGAGTAGCGATAATTGCTTTTCTCCATTTCTCTTCATTCTCATATTTATTTTCCGATGAAAAGCCATAAATTTCATTTAAAAAAAAAAAAAAAAAAAACAGTTATTCGCTGATGAAACTACAATTTTCGGTTTTTTTTTTTTTCTTCCTTTCTTTCATTTTTATTTTGAGAATGAAAGAAAGAGAAGTGGTATAGAAGGGGAGTAGAATGAAGATTTTTTATTTCAGCTTTATTGCCAACCCTAAAAAAGAATCATCAGCTGATGTTTTCCATTCTCCCCTAACTTCTGCTTGAAACTTTCTTCTCTCCCTCTCTCTCTCTCTTTCTCTCTTCACTTTCCTTAATAAAAGGATCTTTTCTTTTTGTCTTCCTATCATTTTTGAAAATAAAAATTTCTGTCTGAAATGAATCGGTTACACACACCGATTGCATTAATTCCATTTTTTCCTGAACTCTTCGCTTCGCCACTTTTGGTCACTTTTTACGAAATATGCAAGAAAAAAAAGAAACAGTAAAATTCAACATCATTTTTTCATACTTATTTCATTTAAATCACTTCATATCAATTTTTTAAATCCATACCGTACTCATTTGGGTCGCTTCGGATTACCGTACCATGAATTGCTGTACCATATTTAAACCATTCAGTTAGCTAGAAATTATTATACAGTAAGAAAAATGCATATGCTAATTAAGTGAAGAAAGAAAACGAACATAATATTGCGATTGTTATGCTAACGCTTAATATAAATATGTATATATATAAAACGGTCACAAAATTATCAGTAATATAATTTTTTTTTTTAACTGAAAAAAATCAGTCCATGCTTGATTCATAATGCTCTCAATTTAGGTTTTATCACAATAATTCAGTTCTTCACTTTATTTCATTCGTTTTCTTTTCCATCCTTCTCTTTCCCATCGTACTTTTTCTTTCATTTAATTTGTTTTTTCTTTTAAATTTCCAAATTTTTTTCTCTTTATCTGTCTGATAAATGTCCTATTTGTGATCTGTGGATTTGATAAGTCTTGAAAAGAAATTTGAAATAGTACTATCGTATAGAAATCTTTTGTTAAATTTTAATGAGTAGTAAAAAAAAAAAACGATGAAAAATTGATGGAAGAAGATGAACGTTTAATGTTTGACGAACACTCATTCCGTTTGCAAGAAGAAGAGAATGGAAAATTCAAATTTGAAATTGTTTCTTTCTTTTTTTTTTTTTTTCATCTGATGAACGAAAAAGGGAAATTAAAACTAGAAGAGAAAGAGCAGTAAAACTTATTATGCAATTAGCCACACCCAGCACCTTTTCATACTTATTCGAGAATACAAACACACATCCACTCTCGTCATTTTACTTTCTTTTATAAAAATATTAAAATTTATATTTCAAATATTTATTAAATTTGGCCTTTGGAATCTTTTTTTTTTAGTTCTTTGTTCAAAATTTTTATTAAATAAGGAAAAAGAAAAATAGTGCGCGCTAATTTGTCAAAATTAAATTTGCAGAAAATTATGCGAAATGTGAGATCTATTTCTGAGAGGAATAATGCAAAACAAATGACTAGGCTTTAAAAGTTTTATGATTTTCAAGGATCTTATTGCTTTTCGACTCATTTTCCTAATGACTATTGATAGCGATAAATGTTTTGAAGAATGAGCAAATATGTTTCGTAGGAAAAATTTAAATTTCCCTCTGATAAAAATTATCAAAAAAAAAAAAAGAAACTTCAGCATAATCATATTTTCCTTCCCATTGACCGTTTCATATCCTCTGGTAATTTTAAAATGATTTCTAATTTTAATTTCATCTCAATATTCATTCTGTTAATTTCATTCAGTTATTATCACCTCATCTCATACGGCTCTCCTCCGATCATTAACCTTCCTCTTTCCCATTCTTTGCCTCAATTCATCTCAACTATCAATTTATTCTTTCCCCTTCTTCACTTCACATCTATTAAAATAACCTCATTTAATAATTGATCTTTCCCATATTTCGATGTCCTCTTTGTCATCATCCTTCAACCTCATTCTCTACCTATCTTTCTTGTATTATTTTATCTATTCATCTACTCATATTCCATTCAGTTTTATTTACCTGAACATTCAACTTACCTGTTTATTACTTCCTTCTCATCTGTTCCGCTCTCTCTCTCCTCTGCCTCTCCTTTTTTTTTAATAACACCGATAAAACTGACAATCACATACCTATTGCTGTTGCTAACAAATGTCCATTCCACCTTGTTACTTAGTTACCACACCTTTAGCAGATGCAGTAGCAATATCCTAAGACATAAGGGACGACATTCGTTGCTTTATTATATTCATTTGGATACTATAAATCTACTTTGCCTTTTCATTTTTCTTCATCGCATTGCTTCAAACTAATTAATACTTAAAGATTGCATTTAATTTCCAATTTACATTCCCTACCAATAGTACTCATCTTTTCTTCCAGGCTTTGATATTTTGTAATTATTATCGGTGAACTACGATATTTCGATACGTACAATTATAGATATCTATCATTTCTTTTGCTGATATTTGATATTTTTATAAACTTTCATCGTGTAAATATATAAAATATTTGTCGATAGAATACAACAACATTAACGACAGTCGTGAAATAATACAACAACAAGAGCAATATTCTCTACCTTTATTGTGCATCAATTTTGGGCCATTTCCATTGAAATGTTTGAAAAAACATCTTATTAACCAGCAGTTTCTTTCTCCTTTCTCTTCTGAACCTCTCCTTCAGCAAATCTGCAATTCTAACAATGGCTTGTACCTTACAATCACTACGAATTGGCCGTACATTTGACTGCGATTATCCGGGAAATCAAAAAGTGTTACCGGATGATACAACTATATCTACCGTGGCTGTAATAGGACAAGTGGATGAATTAAAAGTTGTACCTGAAGCTGTGCACCCGAAGAAGAGTGTTATATTAGCTTATAAACTTTACAAATATCGTGATAAATTGGTGAGTCTGATCGATGGTTCCAGAGGACAATACAGGGTATGTATCATTATTCCTTCTGTTGTTATGGGCGAATATTAGTTTATTTTTTAGTTTCAAATTTCAAAAATTTACAATTTTGTATTAAAAAAAAAAAAAAAGAAAAGAAGAAATCGACAATTTCGATTATCAAAGCCAAATAGTCGCACATTCATTGTATTCCCTTTTTTCTCTATTTTTATTTTCTCCATTAGCATTTTTCTCTCCGTATTTTAAATAGACTGACCAATGATAATCAGTGAAAAAACTCCTTTGCTTTTTCCTACGATTCATATTTCTGAGTTTTTCTTTTCAATTCAATTTCCCTTCAATTTCCTCTCCATAAGATTTCATCTATCCGTACCTTCTTTTTTTTGTTTTTTTTATTTAGCAAATTAAGAAATAGGCAAGTATTAAATTATATGAGATCATTATCTTGAACGATCCTTAAATAAGCATCATAAAATTCATTACTCCTAAATGGTTCTTAGATAAGCATCATTAAATTCACTACAGTCTTAGTTTTGTTACATTTCCAATAAAATTTGAATTAAAAAAAAAAAAAAAATCTCAGTGTACTTCAAACCCGGAAGTATATTATATACATTTCCTCTTTTTTTTCTTTTTTTTTTTTTGCATCGATGCAATCAGTACAAATTACTTTGAAAGGATTCATTACATTTTATTGACTTAAAATTCTTTTTACTTTCCGAAGTTTCTTTATGTTTAAATTATGTAAATAGTAAATTGTGTATATCGAATAGTCTGTATTAATCCATCTATACGTATTGTTAGTACAGCTCGTAATATCCGAATACTCTTCAAAAAGCAGATTAAATTCCTAACTAGATAAATTATCTGATTCTTCATTTATCATTATTATTTTATCACTATCACTAATTTTTATCCATTCAATTATTGTTAAGCCATTATTTAGTTAATTAGTAATCTCTTAATTTCTGTATATGCTACTCTTCCTGGTTTTTTTCCGGTGTGCAAAATTTGATTCCTTTTGTTCCTTTTTATATTTTTTTTTTTTTTTTGTATTTGAATTTTTAAATAAGGGAAGTTCTTTTTTTTTTCTTTTTTTGTTTTGTTTTTTTCCATCCTGCAATCTGGAGCAAAATTTCTATTAAAAATTAGGGACAAATTTTTATTTATATAATTATTTGACAGTACCCATATATGAAGAGCGGTATATTATTTGACTTTAATTTATTATAATTAATTCCTTTAAGTTTTAAAATCACTATAATTAGCAAATCCTGCAGTAATCAGACTGCTATTGATCAGTGCTAATCAATTTGGCTTTCAAATGGCACAAAGATAATTATTATTATTGATTGTTGATATTTACGTTGGCCTATTTATTCGTCCTTTTCTTTCTTGACAATTTTGAGGAAGTGGTTAATTTTTGATGAATAAACGGGGTTAGAAGGAGACCATCTGCGGGTACCAATGTGACCTCTTTATAGGCTTACGGTGATATATGACCTTGAAGGCTGCTGTACTAAGATGCTTTTGGCTACGGTAACATCTGTTCATCGGTAGTATTTTATGCTGCTATAACTGATGTCATGTCAACTCTGTTTACTTGACCTATTTTCAGCTTTTGTTTCACAGGTTGGTCTTATTTGGCCCATCTGTCATTCATACATATGTGTATGCATTTGAAAATTTTATAATTTCAATCATTTAAAACAATCCAGTTACTGATAATATCGATAATATACAGACGATATATAATTTTTTATGTTAGATTTTGAATGGCCAGAAAATTTTGAAAATTTAAGAATCGAACATATTAGTTCAGTGTTACTGATGTTTCCAGATAAGATAGAAATTTATTTATTTTATTATTTTGTTATTCTTAACAGCAAGTAATAATCTCATATTATCATATTAATCTTATCTTCCGGTATTCTGATATTTTTATTCGACTGCAAGTATTAATTTGTAAATAGTGACACTATTATTGATGAAACTTTTTCATCTCATATATATTTTCGATTATATGATAAGGCTAGATAAATTCTTCCGTTGAGGAATAAAATATAGAATGGTTAAAAGTAAATCCCAAAATATACTTTACAATTGAATATATATTAGATGCCTTTCTTTCTTCCTTGAACTATTGCTTTCAACACTTTTAATTTAAATTTGAATGGTTGATTTTCATTAGTTCATTCGTTCATTATATCTATATTATAGTTCATTTTAAAATCTCAAATATTCGTCCATTTTTGTATGCGCTCTATTATTTGATTCATTTTTCTTAATCTTAAAAATAATTCTCGAATTGAATTTCATCGTTTCTGAAATTTCATCCCAAAATCGCTTTTGTTTTTTTTTTTTTTTCCCCCAGAGACGAGAAAGATAAATAATTAACATTATTGTTGTTATTATACCGCAATAAGATGAAATTTTTTTTTTTATCAAGCTAAAAAAAATTTGTTTGAAATGTAAGATTCTGAGTCTCATGAACGGGCTTATGATTTATCCAAAAGTTTTTTTTTGAATTTAAGGAAATCATTGGCTAAAACAAAAAAAGGCCTAGTACTGTTATATTTTCCACTAAACAAATAAAAGTAACGAATACGTGTAGGCTCTGCTTTACATATCACACTATGCTGATTTATATCTTAATTTCAAAATTTGATAAATAGCAACTTTTATCAGTACTTTCGTATGATTGCTTATTCCTTCTCAATACATATGTATATGTGAATGATAACGATACGATCGTCGTGTTACACAGTCACAGTCCAGTCATTATTTTCTTCTTTTTCCTTTCTTTTTTTTTTTTTTTTTTTTTTTTTTTTGAAAAATTTTCAATTTATCCAACAGCGAAAACAAATTATTCAAATTTTTTTTTCCCCTTTTTGCATCTTTCATTCTGTTTTCTTTTTTTTTTACATATGCTTTTAAGCGTTGACAACAGCATTAATTCGTCTTTAAAAGTAATCAAGCGATATATGTCAACTGAGCAATTTTTTTTCTTTTTCTTTAGAATTTTACAAAAAAAAAAAAAGGACATTTTTTTTTTTTGTTTAAAAGTGTTATAAATAATTTATTAATGATATTCTCAATTAATACAAAATTTAACAGTTACAATTAAATGTTCTCTTTTTTCAATTATATCACAGTTATTATAAAATGAATAAAATATTAAATGCTGTTTAAATCGTTTGTTCCATTTCTAAAATGTTCTTTTTTTCTTGTGTAAAATATTTATACGTTAGATTTCTTTGTGATTGATAAAAATTAAAAAGACTGATTCAAGTTGTCGCAATGGAACGTAATATTTTAAATCGAAACAAACAAACAGTTCTCTTTTTTTAAATTTCATTTTAAATTTTCATCGTCTCCTGCTTCTTAAGTCTTAAATAGGTACAGTTAGATAGCAGGTTTCAATTTTTCTCCAAGAATTTGCTTTGTTTTAACATTCAACTTAATAATTAATAATGATCATAATGGTAACTAATACAAGAATAATTACTGGTAATAGTACAGTAGCGACTTATTAATTACTAAAATAATAATAGTTAAAAGTGACAACGATGATAACAACTAATTAATAATAAATAATAAACAAATAATAGTAAAAAGTAATGACAGTAGTAGCAATAACAATAATAATAATAGCAATAATACTAGTAGAAGTAATACATTCTAAAGCTAACTAATACATTACATTAATTTTAAATATTTTGAAAAAACGAAAGATTTTTTTGCTTTTTGCTAATAAGTCTATTTGCTTGATTTCTATTCTGTCAAGTAGATAGATATCAACAGTAGTATTGATTATAGAATTTACTGTTTTATAATTCAATTGATTACTGATGTGTTTATTTTTATATTTCATCCATGAAATGATCAAGCTAAACTCATTTAATTATAGAAATTATTTTCATGACTTTTAAAATTTCTTTTTTCTCTTTGTCTTCAAAATGCATCTGCGAATGTGATAAAACTAGTTCCCATTATTATAGCATTATTTCATTTCAAAATATTAATTAAGCAGTCAGCACGTAATTAGTTATTTCAACAAGTCCTGTTTATATTGAGTTTCAATTTTTACATTATATGCTGCAATTTGATTTTATTTTTCATTTTCATATTTTGGAAAGGAATTTTTTTACTTCCAATCTTTTTTCACCCTCAAAACTGTTATAAGGAAATGTCATATCATTAAGACTGAACTTTACATTGAATCCATTGAGATTGAAATTTTTCCTTTTAGTTAGAATTGATTGAGAAATGGAAGAGAGAGAGAAGGAGAAGAAAAGATGAGAATTAGTAAGACTGAAAGATTTACACTGGTTTCAAGATAGATAATTGGGTGCTATATTCAACTTTAGAATAACAGTTCTCACTATTCATTTCTTCTCTGTAATCAGTATTGTTTTGAACACAAGTTAAATTAATATTTAAATGATAAGAAGGTATAAAACGTATAACAAAACATTTTTGAATTATTTTCGCTGATCGAAAATGAAGAACTAACAGTTACATTCCATTTCTATTGTTCATAATGATAAGCATTTTACTGGAGATGATATGATAGTCATAGTCTTAGCTTTCAAAGATATGTAAAAAAAGAAAGGCAAAAATTCTCATTTGGAGTTTTAATGAGGTTGCAAAACTTTCGCGTATGTTTGATTGACAGCGTTGAATGTAGCCAACGAAACCTTACCACTTCTTCCTCTTTCCATCATTCACTTCTCTTTTCTTCTGATCTTGTTAAAAAAGAAAATTCACTATCATCATTTATAAACTATACTTTTATTTTATTTTCCATATTGCAAAAATTTCAGAGCTGGTAAATTTTTATGTCAGTTGTTGCAATATCACTATCGTTGTTATCATTGCTCTCATCACTTTTGTGCAATATATTTTTCTATTATCATATATAATAAACTATACAAAAATTTTATGCAAAAATAAATCATTTTCATATCTAACATTATTATTATTTTTGTTTATTATTAATAATGGTAGTGCTATTACTGTCTTTATCATACTTTTTTTTTTTTTTATTTTTGTATAATTGTTAAAATTTTGCTAGGAAATGGATTCATTAACTTATCACAGTAAGAATTTTTACTAACTTCCTTTTTCAATATGATTATTGAATGTTTTGCTACATTACTGTTATATATAAATATATATGTTTACGCTTCATTTCTTCGATATCAGAAAATGAGCTTTTAAAAAATTCTTATTGTTAAAAAATTAGTCCTTTGGTCTTCAAAGAGTTCACACAAAATTTTTTCATTTTCATGATTTTTTTTCTTCACTTCAGTTTTCAGTGTACTGATATGCCATTGTTGATTGAAATGGAAAATTGGATTTTATTTGAGTCTAACTGCTATTTCAGTTCATTCATATTCATATCGCTCTAGAATTCCATTTTTTGACTGAGTTAAACTTCGCTAAATGGATGATATCATGTCGTAAAGGATGGGCATGGCTTTGAAAAACTTTTCGTCGATTAAAATGTTTTTCGCTCAAACTTTTATCCTTTCTCGTATCGCTGAAAATTTATAAAGCAATCTGTTGATTATTGTCAATCACTTAGTACATATTTTTTTTATTTTATTTAAATTCATCTTGCTTCTTCTTAAAAAAAAAAAAAACCACTCATTGAAATAATTTGATGTAATACCATTCGTAAAAGATAAGAACATGGTAAGTGGCCTAGAAGTGAACTATTTCTAATGATATTTAATCGAAACGATGAACTAAATTTGTTAATTACACTCAACAATGAATAATTCCTATCGTTGTAATCATGGTCTTTTCTTTATCCAGGATGTTTTTTTTTTTTTTTTTTTTTTTTTTTTTTGTTTTTCAGTCACAATTAAGAGGGAGATTTGGATTTTGCAATCGACATTTTTAAAAAGCAAAAGATTCTGTATCTTGAATATTGTCAGCATTTGCTTTGTCTCATGTTATGAATATTTTTAAAAATTTGATTTGTATTAATTAGGGATGGAAAGTAAGAATGGAACTTGATAGCTGGGCATTTAAATTTTAAAATATTTCCGTTAGTTTCGAAAAAGGTATCTGAATTGTCATTTCTGGAATTATAACAAAAAGATTCATTAGCATGAATCAGTTTCTTGGAAAGCTAAAATAAAAATTGTTCGAGATATATATATAATTTCAAAGTGAATCCAAAAGTCTGTGAAAAGAAAAAAGGAATATAAATACATAATTTCGTGCTAAGATACGAATTTAAATTTTTTACAGATGTACTTGATAACAACTTTGTTGCCTGCTCAGTCCGATCAACCTCTCATCAATCGAATTTTACCGAAAGAACTCATCCTTAGGTAATAATTTCCTATGTTTTACTTAATATTCTACCTTATGATTTCCTCAAAATTATTAAATTGCAAATTAAATCCGAAAATTTAGTAAAAGAGCAAGAATTTGTTTGCAAAATTTTATTAACAAATATAACCTTAGAGGAAGAGGAACCTTGAAAGTAAGCGATTTTGTTGGCAAACTTCTTGCTGATTAAAACACAAAAATTATTTTTTTGCGATTGCTTCTTTTCTCCAGATTATATGTTTTAGGATCTTTTCATTTTTGGATATCACGTCGTTATGTCGATGTGCTCAAACATGTCGCCATTGGAATCTTCTAGCGCTTGATGGCAGCAATTGGCAACAAGTTGATCTCTTTCAATTTCAAAAAGATATTAAAGTAAGTGATTTTTCTCCATCTTCTCAACTATTAATTATCATTATTATTATCAGTTCAATTATCGCGCTAAATGTAAGGATATCAGTTACTATAGTGCATCCGATTTTGCATCAAATTAATAAAAATATTGTTAGTGGTACGAAACTCTCTCATTTCTGGGCTCACTGTAGAATGGAAAGATGTTCTCTTCTAAAGCTCTGTCGGTTTTACTGTCGCTGCCTCCGCTGTTGTTTTCATTGTTGTTGTTGTTTATGGTTATTGATGTTGCTGCAGAGCAGTAACAATAATGACTGTAATTCTCTTTCTCTTATTGTTACTCCAATTTATTGTTATAGTTATTGCGGTTATTGTTTTATTATCGCTTAATTGTATGCCGAATGAATCAAGGTAGGTTACTACTTCAATTTCATGTGCATTCAGAAGGAAATAAGTAAGACGTATTGCTGTCATCAGTAATTCAGTTTTATGACTTAGAATTTTGAATAAATTGACATTGATCTGATGACAGAATGATTTCGGGTACTTCATTTTATTTCATTTTTGCTTTATTTCGATTTTATATCCAATCAGTGACATATATACCATTTGATTATCTTTCTCCTTTTTGTCATTTCTTATTAGTCCTTTCAAAATGATTGCATTCATTTGATAAATAAAATTTTAAAAGAAGATTCAGAACTTAGGAATAAATTATTTGAAAATAAACTTATGTTTATTTCTCATTTTATTGCTTTTCTTACTGATTTTTGTCAACATTTCGCTCTTTCTTTCTTTTTTTTTTTTTTTTTCTCTTAAATTTTTATATTTCATGAAATTATCTAATTCACTACAAAAAAAAAAAATCTTAGAACATTATCACTGTAAAGTAAATATAACAAACAATTGCAATGGCGAAGTTTCAAAGAAATTGTTGTTTCGTTGTTATTGTTGCTCTTGCTTGCTATCGTTGAGAAAATGAATAAATAAAACGATGTGTTAAATTTTTATTGAAATAAATGAGCAAAAAATTAATGGCAAGCGGAAAAATTGCTCAACATTGAAATTTAATTAACTCGAAATTTAAGAAAACCATTTGAAAGATGGTCAAATTATTGACTGATTGATTGATTGATTAGATAAAAAAAAAAAAAAAAAAGAACGTTTAAATTAGGATTTTTCTTTTTTTTGTAAAATATAGCAATGTGAATTTCAGACGCCGGTAGTGGAGAATTTAGCAAAAAGATGTGGTGGATTTTTGAAAAAGTTAAGTTTACGTGGATGTGAAAATGTACAAGAAAATGCTTTACGTTCATTTACTCTGAAATGTCCAAATATTGAACATCTTTCATTGTACAAGTGCAAACGTGTCACGGATTCGTAAGTTTATTATTATTATTTTTTTTTTTTTGAAATTTGAAATTTAAATTCCTTCCGCTTAATTGTTTTTTGATAAATACTCTAATGAATTATGTGTAGAATTTTCGATCAGTAAACTGTGTTAAACTTCTTTCTCAGAAAAATATGTTAATAAATTAAAAGAAAGAAAAACAATGAAAAAAATTCGAATGAAATTTATTTGGATTTTCAGTTAAATTTTATTTCGATTTTTTTTTCCTAACACTTAATAGTTCATTTAGATTTCATCTGACACAATAACGTTAACCAGAAAGCATTCATTTGATGAGAAAATCACGGCATTTCGAAGTTTTATTTAAATTTAAAGGGAATGTGGAGCAGTGTTTCATGACATTGAAAATTTGAAAAATTCCCTCAGTTGTTTTACTTTAAAATTTGATCATAAGCGTAAACAGCAGGTGTTAAATTTAAAAAAAAAAAAAAATATTGTAAATGTTCTTGTTTACAGAACATGCGAATATTTGGGAAGGAATTGTCATCGTTTAGTATGGTTGGATCTCGAGAATTGCACTGCAATAACCGATAAATCTCTCAGGGCAATAGGGTTTGCGTTCTTTTTTAAAATATCAAATTGCAAATTTAATATCAATAATTTTATATAAAATAAAAGGGATGAAAGAATCTGGAAGACTTATTTGATATATTATTTATAAACGGTTATGCACATATTATATACACACTTTCAGCTAAGCGATAGCAGTGAAGGAAATTTTTCATTTCGAAGAAATTCCCTCATATTAGTAAAATTTTAAGTTTAAATTTTCAGAGAAACTACTTTGGCAATTTAAATAATATGAGAAGAACTTGTTGTACTATTTGTGTTATTTGCAATTTTTTTGGCATTACTATCACAGTTTTATAGCGAAGGTTGTAAAAATTTGGAATATATGAATATCAGTTGGTGTGAAAATGTACAGAATCGAGGAGTTCAAGCAGTGTTGCAGAACTGCCCAAAATTGAACACACTTATTTGTCGTGGATGTGAAGGAGTAAGTAATTTAGTGCCTTTAGCGCCGTATTTTCGTGAAAAAGGAAGGAAATAGTTTTTTATTTTTGAGAGCTCTTTTTGGAAAATTCTTGTCCAAGCTCTTTCGGTATGGATAATCAATTCATTTCTTTTTTAATTATTTAATTATTTGTCAAAAAGCAATTAAACTGACGATGAGAAGTTCGTGTAAACGAGAAACAAATCGAAAAATTGAGCTGCAAAGAATAAAGTAGAATCACTGATTGATAGATAATGCCTAATTTGTTGTGCCAGTATTACTGTTAAGATTGATTTTCTCTAGAGAAGAATAACAAGAGTGATTAGAACGATCGTTTATAAATAGCAAAAACAAAAAAAAATTTTCGAGGAAGTATTTGCTAATAAATTTGTGGGAACGCTGTTTTGTGATGAATTACACTAAAGATTGATCAGTGCCCGCAGTTTAATTTTGAGTTTAATGAAGAAATGAAATTTTTTGCATGTTTGAGAAAATTACGGCAAAAATAAGAAGCTCTGTATCCCATCTTTTTCTTTTATATTTTTTAGATTAAAATTTGTAAAATTTTGAATTTTCAGTTGACAGAAAATGTATTTGCGGAAATGCGCTATTTCTGCGGTGAATTACAAACGGTCAATTTACTTGGCTGTTTTATCACTGATGATACTGTGGCTGATCTCGCAGCTGGTTGCTCAAAGTTGGAATACTTATGCTTATCATCGTGTACCCAAGTTACTGATAGAGCCCTCATATCTCTTGCCAATGGATGTCACAGGTTAAAGTAAGTTACTTTACATTATCTTTAACTTTTAGCAAAGTCATGAAATATTTAATTCATTTCGTTTGAAAAAAAAAAATTATTATTAGCATATTCTCATATCTGATCATTTAGAGATGATTTTAAAATTATGAATTTTAAATTTCAGTGTTCTCATTTTCTCTGATCGATAGACCAGACAAAGTTTCTTCCAGTAAATTATTATTATTAATTATTACTATTAATTATTATTATTATCATTATTATTAATTATTATTTATTATTATTATTATTATTAATTATTCTAGGAGATTTATATTCACTGAACTGCAAATTTTGACAGTCCTTTCTCTGTGATTAATTCCTCTTATTAATTGTATTATTATCTTTTTCCTCTAAACCAAAAAGCAAGAATTTATCATTCTGGGACAAATTTTTAATCTTTTTTCCTCGTCATTATTTTGGACACAATGTTTTGCAGAGATCTGGAATTATCCGGTTGTTCTCTGTTAACAGATCATGGCTTCGGCGTTTTAGCCAAAAATTGTCATGAATTGGAAAGGATGGATTTGGAAGATTGCTCTTTATTAACTGATATCACGTTGGACAATTTCAGTAAGGGATGCCCATGTCTTCTTAATTTGGTATTAATTTAATTTTGCAGAAGGTTTTTTAGCTTTGTCATTTCTTATAATGTATCCTTTTGAATTTTCACTTGTGGGGGTTGAAAAATCCTAAAACTTTTTTTGGTGTTAAAGTCTTTAATTCTGAAGGTATTGTACTTGATATGGATTAAATGTTTTTGATTGGTCGGTATTGATAAGGAAGGAAAAGCTTGTATTTGCTAAATCTCAATAAGATTGATAAGTATCACTGATAGTGATAGCCGGATAACCATAGACTGATTACATTTTGAGTGGTATTTATACAATGTCCATCTTTTTGGTATCTTTTAATTTTTTTTGAATTTTGTAATTTGTTCGTTTCTTTGTTTTTTTTAAGAGTCTTTCACATTGCGAACTTATCACTGATGCGGGTTTACGACAGCTTTGTCTGAATTATCACTTGAAAGATCGAATCCAGGTATTGGAATTGGATAACTGTCCTCAAATCACAGATATTAGTCTAGATTATATGCGACAAGTGCGTACCTTGCAACGAGTTGACCTGTATGATTGTCAGAATATTACCAAAGATGCCATAAAACGTTTCAAGGTATTTTTTGAGATCGAAGAGAAGCTATTTAATATCTTACAAAAAAAAAAAACCAGTTCACATTGATCTTTCAATAACCTCTATATATGTTTTTTTTCGAACTTTTTGTTTCAAAAAAAATTGATTCTTGAACTGGAGTAATACCTTGGTAAACAAAATCTATTAATTCTGGAGTAAAGTTTTTTTTTTTAAGACCGAAAACACATTGATTGACCTTGGATTTTAATATTCTAAAGTTAAAAACCGTAGTTTATTATCGAAAAGTTTTCAATCTCTCCCATTTTCTCTGTTTTTAATTAATTATTTGTTTTTTCTTATTTAACTTTGTTAAAATTGAATTTATTAGTTTTACATGAAATTTCTGTCCCTCTCTGTACTAGGAATAATATATCTTCCACTTTGTACTAATTTAAAATTGTTTATATTACCGCCAAATTCTCGTTTACCTGTTATCTTTGTAGCATTTATGTTATGCTTTCTATAATTTATTACAGTTAATTACGATGATTTTCTTGCAGAATTTCAAACCGGAAGTGGAAGTTCACGCGTATTTTGCACCTGCCACTCCACCTACGTCGACTCAACCAAACCGTCGAGCCATATGTCGTTGTTGTACGATTTTATGATTATCATCATCGATTTGCATTATCATTGTAGGGCTATTTCAGTAACACAGAAATTCATTATTTTGACAGAAATGAAAGAAATGTCGTAAAAGTGAGTGTAATATTTCATTGATTTCCTATATCATTTCCTATATTTTGCTTTATTTTAATTATATCATCGAAATATTTGTTAATTGATAGCAATAACCAATAACCACTGGTTATTGTGTAATATATTATTGATTTACTCGTATGTTCAAAATTTGCTTTATTTTATTTTTAAAACTAATAATTTTCGCATCAAAGTTTCATTATTTTTTGTCCATTTCTTATTAGTATATTTTTATTTTTGACTGTTTCATTTCATACCATTTTTTTTGATTTTATTTATAATCATACCATATTTTTATGATTTTTTTTTCCGCTTTTCTTCCTCTTTCTTTCTCTCTTTCTTCTTTCCTTCCTTTCTTCTTTGCCTCTCTAAAATATTATTTTATGTGTGTTAATTAGATATAATTAGGACCAGTGTATTTTATTCTTAGGATTTGCAGAAACTTCGACCTGATAACATTGCTATCATCCTTGCATAAGTTCAGTAACATACAAAGTCTTACTCACTAATATCATACATGGTTAAAATTATATTTCAGGGGATGAGAGTAGAATGATTTCTGACATTTTGAATACTAATTTTGATAGGCTAATTTTTGCTTGTTAAGTACACTGAAAACAGGAGAACTATGCTTCAGAATATTCTATTCGCATATCTTTGATTTCCTATACTCTTTTTAAAACTGAACTTCGCATCTTGATACGCAACTTTCCCACAGAAGAAACTATCACTCATTCCAGATTCGCCTTATCAAAATAATTTCGAAAGTTTTGCTTGAATGGTTTAGACTCTGTTAGGGAGAAACGATTGATTATAGCTTTTGAAAAGAATGAAATCGCAATTTCTTTTTCAAATGTTAACACAGATGTGTTTTAAAATGTCATGTTTTAGATCACTTTAATTTCCTTACAGTTAGCTTCATTAATATCAGTCAGCAGCTTTTTATTAGAGAAATATTATTTAGACTCCATTCTTATCAATTTTTGATCGTATTGGGTCGATCGTATTTTTAGGACTGAATGTAAAATACGTTGAATTCTTTAGTTATGCCTATGAGCATCATAAAAAAAAAAAAGCTTTCATTACAGCGGTTGGAATAAAATTTTGTTTATGTTTTCAAAAAAATAATTTGATTCTTTGATGTAAATATTATTTTTTGCTGATAACCTTTTTATAATCAGTTGTTTACTATTGTTTGTTTACAGCTTTTTTTCCCTGTAAATGTAAGTTTCCGTCTCTTTCCTTCTTTTTTTTTTTTTTTTTTAATGATCCTTTTCAAATTTTTTCAGCAAATTTCTTCCATTTTCTTTCCAAAAAAAAAGAGAAAAATTACCTTCCTTTCTTTCAAATAAAAAAAAAAAACAGAATTTGATTTTTATAACTACTTTGATATCATCAAAAGGAAAAATGAAAATTTTAAAGTATTAATTAAAAGGATAAAATTGAGTAGATTGTGTTTTAGTTCTGGAACACTGAGATAGCTTATATATTTTCCACATGAAATTAATTTTCCTTTGTAACTTTTTGTGGGTTATAGAAGCTTGCTGGAAGGTATAATTTACTAGGTGAAATCTTAACCAACAAGAAATGTTTCTTCTTTATTTTATTGATATAATCATCTTTTTCTAGTTTCTTTTTCTCATCTCTTAAATTTATATTGTTTGTTTAATTGTATTATTTGTCTCGCACAGTTTTTAGGCTCTTCTTGTTGTTTGTAACGCTTGAATTATGGGAGTGAAAAATCGGAAATGAGTATTTTCGAATATTTCATTTTTTTTTCTTTTCCGGTATTAAATTATCTCTGAATTCACATTATCAAGCATATTAATTATCGCACTAATCCTTCCCCTTCCTTCATCTGGGATTTATTCTTACTGGATTGCATTCTCTTTCTCTTCGCTTAAAATCTTTCCTTTCCTCCTCTAGTTCCTCTTTTTTTTTTTTTCCTTTTCATTAGAACTGATTTAATTTAAAATGCCGTCAAAGCGGCAAAATGAACCAATTTATTTGTATTTTGTTTTCCTTCTCATTTATTGTTTGTGTTTGTTTTTCGTTATTACTGTTTATATTTTTCTGAAAAATCATATTGTCAATAGTGTTATAGCATTGTGACTCGACATAAAATGGAAGTGCAAATGTTAAATTATATTTCAAACTAAAAAAAAAAAGCAATGGAGATAGAAGCTTCCAATGCTTCGCAGAATTTCTTCTTTTCTCACAGGTTTAATACAGTAGTAATATGACTTACTAGTAGTTTAATATTTCATACAAAATAGCTAGTCTAATCAGCTCTCTTCACCCATTTTTTTTTTCACCTCTGAGAATTTTTTCTCTCACTAAATCGCCATACCAGTGATTCAGTTTTGCTGTATTTCCTTTTTACCTTTTGAATTTATTTACCACTAATATTATCACTTTGAAAGTGATAATATTAGTGTTAAGTCCATTTTTTGAAAAGAGAACATTTTATCAGTCAGGAGAAAATGCTGGATAGTAAAGTACCCGACATGACTGAACAAAGAAGCATTATGGAAATGTAATAAGAGAATAGATTGTGATTATATTAAAGTCTTTTCCCTCAGACTTCTTCACGGGAAATTTGTCTGAGGTGCAGTCATGCATTTGAAAAAATGGAAAATTTGCACAAATTAATTTTATGACTTTTTAAATTTAACTAACAATAATCCACCGATGTCTAATATCATTCACTGGATTCACTATGAGCTTTTTTAAAGTATTTAGTTATTTTGAAGTAAGATTAGTATGATTGCAACAGTTATCCCTAGAATGTCTGATGATGCTGCTGCAGTTCACTTTTTTGCATCCGAAAAAAAAAACTTTTTAAATTTTCAAATAGCAAGAAATGTCCCTCTGTCCTGCTTTTCGGAACCAGTTATGAATGATAGCTAGCATTCAGAAATGATCGATCGCTTGGTTAACTGCTTGATTGTTAAGCAATGATCAACTAATTGCTATCAAAATTGTCGGACAATGAATCTTTACTATTCCCTCTTCATGATCTTTGAAAAGATGTTTTGCTGTTGTAAAATTTTTGATTGAAAGAATGCGAGTAATTTTTAAGAGTGTCAAAATAAAAGACACCTGTCGAAGCACCTGTTTCTCATCCCTTCTCTCAATATCGCTAATATATTTGCAAAAAAAAGAAGGAAAAAAAGTTGGTTCAAGTAGGCATCATCCGACAAGGATGAATCCAGAAAACTTAAATGAAATCATCGAGTTCATCAAAATCTCTCTGCAAAAAAACCCCAATTATCTGCAACAATTAAAAAGTTTCCGAGAAAGAGAGAGAGAGAGAGATAAGGCTTACTTCAATAGTGATAATGAATGTTTTGTGCTCGAAGAAATACTTTTTTCATCTTCAGTTCCTGTTTAAGACAAGAATGGATTGAAAGATGATGACCCGTGTTGCATTACAACAAAATTTCAGCAATTTACCGTAGTACTATCAGTGTCAGGGGTTTATTCTAGTATTACTATTATTTAGTACGGTTTCATTAATTTATCACAACGTGATTAATGAAGTTTATTGTGATAGCATTAATCAAAGGAAAAAATTCACAATAACACCATTAATTTCAGAAACTTACCGCAGCAGCATTAATGTTAAAAAATTCATTGTGATATAATCAAAACAAAATTTCCCACAGCTATATTTATTTATCAATGCTAAAAATCTCTGTTATTTTTTATATCATTATTAATCTTGGTAATAACTCAAATTGAAACAAATAACACTTAAATTTGCTAATTGCTTAGGAGGAAGCTTAACAAATAAAAATTAACATTCTAATTGATACATACTTTTCTGCCATAGTTTTTTACTATGTTTTAAGAAAATTAATAATGACAATAGTATATTTCGAATATGTATGTTTGAACAGGATTTGCATTTAGAAAAAAGACAGGTTTTGAATTTCATGCAATCATTAGTTTCATTTTTCGCTACTGTTAAAGTCTTGATCGACTAAGCAATAAGAAGATCCGTGAACATAAATTTAAAAAGCAATATCAAAGTGTGGTAAAGTTTATTTCTCGCTAATTATCAACCGATACAAGCAAATTACACTAATAATAGCAAATAATTGATAATCTAAAAAGATTAGCAAGATGTTTTTCACAGCAGTCCAGTTGATAAATAAACGAAAGTGAACAAACTATATATATATATATATATATATATACACTTTGATAGTTAACATGCCAGGCCTAGATAATAAGTGTGATGTTTCGCAACGCCTAATTAATTACTGCTGACAATGCTAATATTCGGAATAAAACTAAAGAAAATTTGAGAGAGCATTTTGATGAATGAAAAAAATTTCAACAAATCATTGTCTTTCTGCGATAACATATAGATAGGGATTTTAAGAATAGTCGGTGTAAACGATGAAACTCAAACATTTCTAAAAAAAAAAAAAAAACTTGCGATTGAGTGAAGAGATAAAATGAGGGTGAGATTCGATTTTAATGATTTATTTCTTGTCTCCTCTAACTTAGTTTCAACCCACATTTAAAAACAATTTTAGAAAAAAAATTGTGGATAATAAAAGAATGAATATGATAGAGAGAGGGGAGAAGAAGAACAATGGGACAATAATGTATAGCTACCGAAATTAACAAGATTTAACAACTTTTTATCACTTAAATTTATTGATAAGAAGTCCTGTTTTCATTGTGGATGGTGAATCTTTGTTGGGTGATAAAAATTTAACTAAATTTGGCTTGATTCGCTACTTTTGAATTTTCACTTGATGCATCGGTGGTATTTCCAACTAAATCTTCCAGTTCAGTAATTCTTCGAAGTGCTTTCTTCAATGCTTTCTTTAATGCATCATTCTGTTCTTCACATGTTACAATTCGCCTTTCCAGAATTGCAACAATGATAAAATACAAATCCACGGTGTTCAATTCACCCAAAGAAACAGCCTTCATCGGTTTTGTCTTTTCCGGATTATCGATATTGTTAATTAAACGTTGCAATTGTGAATTACCATCTTGTGATATCTAAAATTAAACAAGACAAGAGTAAGAATAATATATTTTAAATTAATTGATAAAGCAAAATGACAAAATTGATGCAAAATAAATCAGATATGTTCTACAGCGATAAAAAGAAGTACTAAAAGAACGTAAATATTAAGTTCTTTTTTTCTTTTTTTTTTTGCCAATAGATTGATTATACGTTTAGCTTACTAAAATTGTAGTGCATAAGTATGATTTTAAAATTCTTAAATGATTCTATCATAAACAGCAGCATTGAAACAATACGAAAGTCATAAAGGGAAAGATTTTCAAGTTTAATTTTTAATAGAAATTAACGATCTCAAAATAAAAGCTAATAGAAATTCAATTTAATCAACTTAGTCATTTTACGTAGCTTGATCATTATGCATTATCTGCCAATTAATAAGTAATTGTGAAATAGTAAATCAACTGACCTGAGAAGATAACTTTTCTAACATTGATTTAATATTTTGCATATAGTCAATTTCGGATCCAGATGAATTAGATGAAGTAAATGAACTAGGAGAAATTCGCTTTGCCATTAATGTTCTCTGATTATTGGGATTTTTTTTAATTTGGATGTTTTTGTTGACAATTAGCATAAACAATTAGGCAAATTATCAAAATACGCAACAATTAAAAAGCAACTGTAAAGTGAAATCAATTGAGGGATTGTGTTCAAAAAATTCCTCATTCAAATATAAATTTTTTTTTTTTTGATAGCTAAAGAGTGAAATTAAATCAAAGTAATTAAGGAGAGGGTTAGTTCGGAGAAGCGCCAACAAGTCGTTTGACTTCAGACGAAAAAAGTACACTAGAACAGATGTGTTTCTGAATTATTTGAAGTAGCAAGTGAAAAAGGAATAGACTAGTAGATGAGAGCTACAGATAGGCTGAGGATGAGATGTAGGAGGTGAGGGTGGAAGTGCTGAAATGAAAATTGAGCTGAGAGAGCTGAAGAATGCAATTTTTAAAAATATTTGGAAAAAAAATCATCAAATTCTTATTTAGAAACTATTAGTCCGTTGATAATATCGTAAGTTATGACTTAATGATAAAACAAAAAGTTGTAGAAAGAGTTGCTGTTATCAAAAAGAGAATGAGTGATATCTGATCAGAAGATGTTGATATCAGGACTGATACAGTGTCTCTAATGAAAATGTGTTTCGTCCTGAAACTCGAAGACGATTACTTGGACTGAACTGATTTATGTATGAATTGCTGAATTGGTTAGACTAGTGCAGAAGTGAGTATTCATGATTGATTAGACTGTAATGATTTATGTATACTTCAGGAAGAAAGCAAAACTGGCTAATGACGGGAACTTCTTAGCTTGTTTGAATATTTTGCAATAATTTTTATCTTATTTTAATAACATATTTTGCAGTAAGTTTTATCTTATCTTAGTAATAAATTGTTGAAGTAATTCCAGAAATTTTAAAAAATTTGGAAAAAAATTTGACTAAAAAACTGAATAAAAAAAAAACAGAGCTAGTGCAAAATACATGTATGTTATCTGTATGTATGTATGTGCACTCAAAGAATCTGGAAATTAACAGAGCAATTCTAATACTCTTATTTTTATTTGAACTGCAAAATAAAGTAAGAAGTACCAATGATGTAAGTCAGTGTGAAATGATTAATTAGTAATTTTGAAAAGAATTTCACATGTTATTTTTAAATAAGCGATATTTTCCTTTTTAAAAAATGATTTGTTTGAAAATGATCGAACATGAGATGAAAAGAAAAGGAATTTTGAGAAATTAATAAAAACCATAGTGCAGGCACATAGGCAACTGATTAAATTTGGTAAAAATGAATGGTTTTCAGTGATAACCGTAAGAGCTGAAAAAAAAAAAAAAAAAAAAAAAAAAGAAAAAATTCGATAAAATTGGAAGTATGAAATTTCCACAAAACAAAATTTATTAAAAATAATCCCTTATGAATGATTAATATTTCGCTCTAATTTTAACTTTAATCTCAATCAATACTTTATTCATAATTAAAAACAGATAAATCTTTTATTCAGTTAATTTATCCAGCAATGATTATTTGCCTTATAAATTGATAATTAACGAAACTATCAATAAATCGTTAATTAAGACAAATCATAAATTTGTTCCGTTTCTACTTTCAGCTCATTATTTATCAATTTTCCGCATTTCGTTTTACGAACAAAATGCCTGCAAGCAGAAGGCAGAAGCAGCAAAGGGAAAACGAAATTAATAGTGCCACGACCAGTATTCTGAAAAAATAAAAATTAAATTTAAAATTTTGTGACAAATTTTAACTTGTCAAATTTTTTCTTTCTTTTTGTCTAAAAAATGAAATATCAACTATCCTTTGAAGTCATATGAAATTAAGATTTAAATACAAACATGATGTCAAAAACTTACACAAACCATACTTCAAATCTGATGCAACATTCAAAATATCTCTCATTGCAACAAACGTAAGAAAAAAGAAAATTGTCAGGTGGACATCTGAAATTGAATACTCAACATTTATATATAATATATATTAGAAATTCATATATATTTATGAATTTCAGATATATACAATCATTTTGGTACTTCGAAAATTTTGGATGAACATTTTGTACATAGGTATAAATAAGCCAGTACTTTAAAAAAGAAAAAAAATGTTTAGTTATAATTTAAATATTATTTTGTCGAATAATGCGAGCATATTATAAAATATAGTATAACAAGTGAATTATACACTTACATTTGAGTCAGGGAACTGTAGCCTAGTTCATAAAATAAGTTATTGAATTCATTACTAATGAAACCAGCAGGACATATCATCGATGCAACACCTCTAACAAACAATGTTTTAATCAGTATTGGTGCTGTTGTGCGATAATAAAATCGAAGCCATTGCATCCGGAAATTAATAATTAATTTACTAAATACAATAAAGTGTCAGTATATGATTTGTTTATCGAAACCGATGTCTTCACTTAAATTTTAAAAGATTTTATAAATGATAGGCATAATTGTAAAATTGAATCAAAGAATTGAAATAGGAGCATTAAATATAGCTCATTTTTCTGAAGCTTACAAAAATCATGATCATAATAGTAAAAAAAAAAACTTACTTATTTCGTAGCAGACAAAAAAATATAAGTAAAATCTTAAAGAATATAGCTAGACCTGTTTTTGTTGTTACTTTAGTTAACATCTCAAATATCCAGCCTTATTCTTACCTTATAACTCACTGATTAGTAGAAGTGGCTATAACCTGAAACATAACTAGTAAAAATGCTGATCTTATTGTTAACGCGACATGATCGTGATATGTTAAGTAGGTAAACTTCCATTTATTCATGTTTAAAGAGCAAACAACTTCTTTGATGAAAATATACAAGGGCAAGAGCAAAAGTATTACTACATTTTGCCTTTGTAGTAAGTATTTCTGATCATAAAATCATAATGAATGCATCTATTTAACAAAATATGTCTTCGCAACGGTAGTAAATATTTCCGAACCTCCTATCTCGCTTTTTTTTTCTTTTGCTTTGTAGGAAAAAAAAATGGAAGGTGACTTTAAATCACTGATATGAACTGATGTAATCAGTTGCTTGATTACACTAGAAATCGCCAGCAGATCCAAGGTTTTATTTGTCACAAACAGTGGGAGGTGCTGCATAACATTAAAAAAAAAAAAAGGAAACATGAGAATCAAAATACGCTCCTGCTATCAGATTAACTTCGCCAAAGTTTCACTTTCAGTATCAGTCAGAATCAGCAAAAAAATTTTTTTTTCCAGTTGTTTTCGTTTATACTCACTTTGTTAAAGTGTATGCCATATGAATGAGTAATAATTGAAATCGTGATGTTTCAAAATACTAAAAGAAAGCTTTTATTTGTCATTTTAGTATTCACTGTGAATAAGATTTATAACAAATAAGAAATGCTGCAAGTATACAAAACAGAAATATGACAGTGAAAGAATGAATAACACAACCTGAGAAACACATATGTTATCTGTTACACAACCCAAATATGCTACAATAGCAGGTATGATTATATATACTATGAAAGCCCAAGAATACTTTCAAAAAATCGTGACAGCCTGTCAAAAGGTGAAAAAAATTACGAAATTGTCAAAAACAGTCAAATTTAAAAAAAATTATAGCAGATAAGTATCCATTATTTCGAAAAACTTCACTTTCCATTTCGAAATTTGGCACCAACAAAACTTGTCCTTATATGGAGATGATGGAGGTTTAAATGATAACCACACACAAAAATATTCTAGAAAATACCGGATTTCAAAAATATTCGGCTGGAATAACCGCCACTATGAAATAGTGCACCTTTCGTGGTTTGAATTGGCCGGAACACGTTGAAGTTGCTGCCTACAAAATTTTGACAAAAAATACATATCCCTTCGGACGAAAAAAAAACTATAAATACGGATTTAATTTCGAACTTTACAGAACTACCAATAATGTCTAAGAGTTTTCGAAATCACTAAAAACTTCACACATGAAGAACGGTAGTAAACAAAAATACGCTTATAAACACATTAATATGTTTCCATAGAATTACAGCTCAACATTTAGTATTTATTCCAAATAAACAATTTAACAACTTACTGATATTCCTTCCTCTGCAGTTCTTCAGCAATGGCTTTATCGCGTTCTTCCATAGTCATGTAATCATCAGAATTATTTAAAAGATTTTGTAGGGCTTGAGCTAGCGCCTCATCTTCTGTCTAAAGATGGAATAGCTACGGCAAAGCAAATGTAACGAATTTACTTTTGGTAAAAGTAAATAAAACAAATTGAAATTCATTGAAATCAAAAAAAAAAAAGATGGACAAACGTGTTGCTGAACTGCTGAAGAACTGTTGCTCGGTTCTCTCTTAACTGATTCATCCTTATAACGCCGATTACTGCGATGTAGTGCGGCTAATCTACAATCGATTCGATTCAACTGTCAAGATGACGATAAGTACTTATCAAATCTATTAAAGAGTGAGAAGAAAATAACATCAGCTAGAAAAATAAAAACGAGAAACGATGATTAAACACACGCTGAATTTGTGAGAGTTTTTAAGTTTCTTGTTTTCATGCAATCATGATCCGCTGGAAATCGATGTTTTAGGCAAAAATTTTGCCTACACTGATCACACATAATAGATACAAGCTGAAACATAAGCTCATTTCATCCACTAATTGAATTCAGACATCCTTTCAAGTAGTATAGAAGTCTTCAAAACCCGGATTTTCGATTTTTACAAATTCTACATATACAAAAAGTTCAATGAAAAAACATGTGATCTGCGTGAGCTAACCTTCTTTCTTTTAAGCTACTAGCATGATGCATGTCACCCTCCATGTCCTCTCCATGTTTAGAACAAGATTATACAAAAAATCATAACAAAAAAAGGCCTGAAAAATACCTCTCTTTTCCTACAGTTTCGTTGTGAGCAATTATATGTGTAAATTTTCCCCTTTAATGCTAAAGCAGGATTCGATTTACAATTCGAATCTATATGATCGCTTACTGGTTTGTCCGGACGTTCTCCTCGTGCAACAGGAATTGGTTTACTACAGAGTGGACATACCGGTACTTGCACATCCTGAAAATCCATCTTATTCTGCCTTCATTATATATCAGAGAACAAAAGACTGAGCATTTTATAAAACAAACATGATACCTTTTTATAAGAAGACTGACAGCAGTGTGCATCATATGAGTAATGGGAAGCACAAAAATCTTTCTTGCATGCATCACATCGAATGGGAAGAAAATCTAAAAATTACAATTGTTATTTATTCCCAATAACGATTACGCATCAAAAGGAACACATTGCAAATGGGAAAACCTAAAGAAATAGGATGAAAATTTCACAGAAAATCTTTAAAACCTATCAATAAATTCAGAATCCGCCAATATGGTAGTTGAAAAAGTAAGCTAAATCTCGATTTTCAGGTCAATGTCCAATACTTTTAACAATAATTTGACAATAATAAATTAACTAATACGACTAGCTGGTGATGAAAATAAAAGACGCAAGATAAAAGAATTCGCATGACATGATGCATCTGCAAAATTATTTGAAGCAGTGTGACATTCTATGTCCAAAGTGATTCACTATTAAAAGACTGTACCTAACAAACGACAATCACCAAAGTTACACTGACGTCCAAAACCGGGGAATTCCGCCATTTTTACCTGAAAAAGAAAGTACACGAAACAGATAATTCCAACATGACTGGTACCTGATATATAATTAAAACTGTGACTGCACGCGAAACTAGATGAAAAACCTCTCACACCTCAAAACAACATTCTAACTAACACTGCACGGCCACCTAAACACTCCCAGTCTCGAAAGTGACGCATTCTCAGAAACATGAAGCAATTAAACCATGCATTCACAATTCGGATTGCGTATGCCCGAATTTTATAGCTGACAGAGATTGATAGTGGAAGGCGTGGTTTCCTCGAGGCAAACCTCGCGGTTGTAGTGGGAGTTCGGGTCAAAGGTCCAGCGATGAGATTGATATCACTACATGAGTTAAGTGGTGTCACCTCTCCTGACCTATAATCTAATGAGCTCGTTAGCAAGAAGCATCAAATTTTTGAATCAAAATTTCAGTTCATATGGATGGATGGCTCTTTTTAGGTTTACGTGTGTATGTATGTGTGCATTTGCAGTGGATTGTGAAAAACTAAAAACAAATGCGTCCGTAATCTCTTCAAGGTGTTACATGTGTGCATGTCATATCTCATCATGATGGAAATTTCGGAGCGGCAAAAAAGATGCAAATTTGTGAATGATTCAAACCGAACATTATTTATTAGCAATAATCATTCTCATATGGATTATTGTTCCTTGATTTGTTGCTCGATCAGATGATGCAAAAAAGGGCGATGCAGGTTGAAGCTCAGGGTACTGCTCTTCATTTAATTTCATGTCTTATTTTTTTTGAAATCTTTTTCACATGTCTGAAAAGAAAGTGCTTTATGTTGTTATGCTTTTCATTTGTTTTGATATGTCAGTATTGCTTACTTTTACTTTAAATAATTAGTACCTTGGTGATATTATTGTCCGTTCAAATCTGAACAGATATTTGATAGTGTCTGCCTGAAAGACATGCGGTTGTAAAGGAGAATTAGTAGATATATCAAAATGGGACGAGATTTCATTTGTAGGAAGAAAAGCCAAAGGAGAAAATCATAGAATTGGAAGTGAATTCGGAAATGATACAGATATGGAATATTTTTCGGAAAGCTATAGCTCAAACCCGCAGTCGGAATATTTTGCAGCCATTTCACCTGCTGTTATTACCGACCAGCCTCGTCCACAGATGCATTTTCTTAAAAATGGCAAATTTTCAAAATTAGCTGTTGATCAAATTGCTGTTAAAAAAAAAAAAAAAAAATGATAATTCTGATCCTGTCATGTTACACCGTCTCTCTGATTAGGTTGATTAATTTAAAAAGAAGAAAAGTGGTGTGTTCAGGAGATAAACGTGCAACTGGTCATTCACCAGTAAGTGATCACATAACGTTATCGAAACTTAAATCACTCACAAAGTTTTGTGTCCGGCAGGTAGTTGTTTCATTGTTTATAGAATTTTAAAATTACTCGAGACTTTTTTTCTAAATTGAGCGGAATACTGTGCAAGCAAAGTAGTTTTGATATAGTGAAAAAAGGAGAGTAAGGAAGCTTTCGAAGAGAAGTAAGGCTCAAGTGTTAAGTTAAATTAAAATCTAAATTGGAAAATGTTATTGGTTTAAAAGATTGAACACAGAATTCGGATGCATTTGATGCATTCCTTGGCTTTCTCCGAAAAAACCGATGCATTGTTCAAGATGTCGAAGGAAGATTGGTAATCTTTTTTGTTAGACTAAGTTCATTTTATCCGGATTCACCCATTAATTTCTTTTTCCAACAAAACGAGAACGGGAAAGCTAAAAATTCGGGCAGTAGGAATTTTATACATTCCAACTGTGATAATGTAAGACGTGATGGAAATACTGCAATGTGTGAAGGATCCTATGCCTGGAATCAGTTTTTTCTAACTTGCTTTTTATGCTCATTATACCCGACCCATTGAATATTCTTCCCTATTCCTCGTGTCAACAGTTGACACAAAGGACGTAACGTGAAATGTCATATTTGATTTACGTCAAGAAAGTGTGATAGATAAGATAGGAGGCAATGAGACGTGTATTTTCTAGCTCTATCACGTTTTTGAAACATCCAGTGATACGTGTCAGTGTGATTGTAACACGACAAGATGTCCCAAATTGCATTTTATCACTTCTGCGGGACTGGTACGTCATTCACATTTTTACACGTACGAATTTGACGTGATCGTTGCTGTGGGCCAAAGCTTCCATATAAAATTGCACCATTTTTTATGTTCATAAATCAATAAATGTCACCCTTCTGTTCTAGAAGATCGCTATTGTATATAATTCAGGAAGTTATAAGGATGCAAAAGCCGTTGTCAAGTTTTTCCGGCTTTGGATGTGTCCCTTCTCCAATGTGTTGCTTGTTTGCCAGTACTTCCCACCAAATGATAATCGAATCACCTCCAGGATTTGTCATTGGTACATTTATTGGCTGTCACCTATTCTGATGCATTAAAATTTTGAGTAATTTAAAAAAAAAAAAAAAAAAAAAAACTACAATACTAAAAAATTAAATTGTAAAATAGTAGTGAATGAAATTTGTTGTACAGTTACTAAAAATTAAATGTCATAAGTTCTAAGTTGTTGTTGTAACTTGTAGAATGGTATTAAATTGCAATTAGTTGTAGGTGCAGTAATTCAGCAAATGAATTTCATCCGACCTTCTTTTCACATAGCGGATGCAGAAGGGAATTTAAAATACTTGATTATCGGTTCGACTAATAATTTCAAGTGTTTTCGTCGCTTTTATAATGATACACAATATGAGGTATATGTTTTAAAGCTTTTGTTACTAATACTGCAGGATGTGTATTCAAATTAATTTAAGATAATCATTGAGGTAGTTTAATTTACGGTTTAATTATGTTAAATTTGAAGGAAGACGGAAAATATTGTTTTGTGTAATAATGTTTGATGAATAGGTTATTACAATAGACAAGAATAATCTTATTGGTATGATAATGAAGGAGTGTTCAGAGACGTCTGATAAGATCACAACCGGCGATAATTTCACTGTTTCATGTTAGCGGATTTCCATTAGCTCATTTTGTTCATATTTACCAAGGTTTTGGAAATATTTTCTTGCAGATGAAAAAATCAGTAAAATTTATGTTTTGATAGCACTAACAAAATAAATTTAGGTGACGTAGCCTTACTCAATCAATTCATATTTTAGTCCCACGGAATGCCTCTGTGACAGATAAAATGCTGATTCTTGGAGCACTTTTCTTTGTTGCACGTTTTAAATGTAAGTTCAAAACTTTTTTAAATTTTCCAATTTTATTTATAAGTACTAAATTGTGCTTCATGGATAGCACAATAATTTCAATTCAGTTTTTTATTAACTTTTCATTGGAATTATGCTGAATTAAAAACTTCATAAATTTAAACTTGTATTAGGGAGGATTCAATTAACTTGACCTGGCTAGAAGAGTAAATAAAAAGCAAGCACTACCAAGAAAATTAGTTGGGTAGCAAAAATAATTTTACATAATATCAGATTCTTCGATTTATTTAATTATCATTATAATCATCACAAATATATTATAGGAAGCAGCATTCAAAGGAGATAAATTTATCAATTTCTTCATCATTTTTTTTTGTTGTATTTCAAAAATCGTTTATCAATTAATAAATTGGTTTCGGTAAACAACTTGGAGAATTTCCTTTGATTACTTTTACATAGCAAATCTTCCTGATTATTAATTGGACATGATAACTGTATGACGACTGATTTTACTAAAGATATGTAAATTGTTACTTAATAAAGAGTATTGCAGTATGATTAAGTTATTTCACTGTATAATTTCACCGACTAAATTGCTGTTTTGTTTACTTAATATACTTAATTACTATAATCAGCATTTTTGTGAAATTACACAACACAATTTAATATTCCATAACAAAAAAGAAAGAGACAGATAAGAATTGATTTTCTTCTATAAAGGATTAACTGATGAATCCTCTTGGTAATCCATTTCCAAACAAATGCTTTCAGAATGATAACGATGCGTTTTCTTTGAAGCACGATTTAGTTCTCGTTTGAGTTTATTATATTCGGAACCACTGATATTCTCCTCTCCCTCATTATCAGCAGCATCGTCCTCATCACTATCAACAACTAAGTCCAAATCTTCGTCATCCTCCTCAGTACTTTGAAGAGCATGACGTTTCGCTCTGCGAACAACACTAGTAATGATTATCTATATGTGATAAATGCCCTTCAAGTAGGTTATCTTACTCTTGGTGCAAAAAATCTCTATAGCAGTTTTAGTATTTCAGTTATATAAACGAGACAAAGAGAAGATTAAGATTATTACTTGTCTGACTTCATTTCAACAGGCAACGTGTAAACGTCGATTAAAGCGTTAAGATTTCTCTCCAAACCATGTGAAATAAATGGCCATCCAGCTGGTGCATTTCTTATGAAACGTGGCTTAATCACGTCGCTCGTCCTTGTATGCGGTAGTACAACCTAATATTTATGTAATGATTTATATCTTCCCATTATTCAGTAATTAGGTATAGATTTGTGTCATTTCATTATTTAATTAATTAGCAAACAGTTAAATGTTAGGTATGATAAGTGGGGATTTTATTTTAAGCACTGATATATTAGACACACCTTTTTAAGTTTGCTTGCAAGTTTCACTGCTGGCATTGGAACAGGCAAAGTTCTAGAAATTTTTCCATGACTGAAATCTAGCAAACAATATAAATTCAGTATCACTTATTGCTTCATCTTTTTTTTCTCTTCAGAATTTTAATTTCTCCTGTATTTTGCATTAAAGAAATATCAAATTAATAATTTATAAATAACTTGTATGTTGAAACAGATGGGACAAATTATATTTGGAAAATAATTAATTTAGTACGAAAGCTCACATTTATAATATTAATGTAATTTTAAAAATAGATAAGGAAAGAGAAATTCCACCAATATGTAGAATTTCAAATAACAGAATGAAATATGCGCATTAATAAATATAATTTAATTGAATATAGGTTTGGTATCTGCTTGAAGAAACTAAATCATTTATATATTATACATAAATAAATTCATTTATATATACTAAATTCATATATATATATATATATATATATATATATATATATAAATGAATTTAGTTTCTTTTATGTATATAATAATACATGGACAGCAAAGATAGTGACTGAAGCAACAAATGATCAGTTATTATCATTTCTTAAATATCACAGCTCTTAGTAAGACAAGGATAAAGTATAGGTCACTGTAATTATGAAATTAATTTGGAAAGAAAAAAAACCTTTGTTCTTTACGGACCGCATCGTGGGGTTCATCTGCCTCATCTTCATCACTGNCAAGGATAAAGTATAGGTCACTGTAATTATGAAATTAATTTGGAAAGAAAAAAAGACCTTTGTTCTTTACGGACCGCATCGTGGGGTTCATCTGCCTCATCCTCATCACTGTTACCATTCAGTAATCTTTCCGGCATCGGAATGCTCATCGAATCCGTTATGCCACTTAATAATCGACGTTCCGCCATCAAACTTCGTCTCTTACTTCGAGCTTCAACAAAATGAGTTGTATAATTCATATTTCAAATTTTATAAAAACTAAATTTTCGAAAAATATATATTGTAGCAAACTGGTGACTTAAAAACAAGCCCAAATTACTTTTTAAAAAATGGAATCGAAAAATACTTATAAACTGACAGGTGGTCCCTTGTCTAAGGTTAGCATGGCCAGTATCAAAACCTGCGTTTTGAAGTATCCCAAGTAGCTCATATCGAAAAGCACTAATATCCTGAAAATAGCACCTATTGTTTTCGGAAAATAAGAGTTTTATCAAAAATACTATAAGATCATTTGAAACATTTCAACCACTTATCAAATAACTCTTCTGCGATACTTTATTCAATTTCTTGCTTGAAAAGAAATTAATTGAGGTGTAAAAGCACTACCATAAGACACTAGTTCATCCGAATACTTTTGTTTTGTTTTTTGATTTGAAAGTGAAAAGTTGCTTGTCCCCAAAACATTTTTTTTTTTAATACTGCAAAAATTATACACTCTGTCAGACTTTCATTTTCACGCTGAAACTTCTGAATTTAATATGAAATGAATTATCGGAAGTATTACTTGTTTGATTTCTGCCACGTCGTCCTCAGTAACGCCTTCAGTCTGTTCCTTACAACGTTGTAAATGAGCAATGTATCGTTTTACCAAATTTCGCATTACAAACTAAAATATGATGAAATTAAAAAAAAGTTTTAGGAGAGAAATTGGTACCACATACAAATGGAACTATGCTGCTAAAATAACTTACTCTATAGTTGTTTTCTCTCTTATTGATCGTTTTGAGAATTTTTTGATTCTAAAACAAAATTATTTTCGCATTTCTAATTCTATTGTTTTTTGCAATATGTTTCAACATTAGTATGTTAAAAATTGGACCATATCAAAAATGGTTATTTTTTAGTCACTAGAAACTATTGGAAAATTTTAACAGTCAACTCAAAATTTTCAAATTTATTTAGCTTTCATGTTAAGTCGTGCTAATTTTAATTATACCGCTTCTTGGTTGTTTTCAAATGTTTTTTTTTCTTTTTTTAGAAGAGGTGAAAAATCAACGAAATTATATAAAATGACGTTGATAAGAACTACTAACCCTAATACTACGGAAATTATAGCCAACAGTTCGATGTGATTGACAAATGCCTTCTAAACACCATCGGATACAATAAAATAAACTTTTTGGACTAGGAATCATATTGAACGGTGGTGGAAGCGTAGCAGTATCATCAAAATATTCTATCCAAAGTTTACTACGAGCAAATTTCCATTCAACATCTGCTTGATTCTAGAATTGAAATCAGAAATTTTTAAACAATTATTTTATTTAAAATTCAATTCTAATACCAAATGTAAATGCACAAATTGATAATAAACAAATTCCAAGGTAATAAACCAATAAAAAGTATATATTTCTGAAAATGATGTAAGAAAAAAAAAAGTGAATTTAAATATTTATTGGGAAAAAAAGTTATTTTAAAAATTTTTCCTACACTTTCTAGTAAACTTACAAACACCTCAAGACTGCAGCTCAGTGATAGTTCAACTGAAATATGTACGAAGAGAATTTCGAAAAAAAAAATTTATCGTACATAAATATCCTGGTAGGAATTGCTCATCATCGCGATGAGCATATTCAGTAGGACAATCACTGAACAGCAGCAGTAACAGCCAAGGATTGTTCGTCCGGTCCATTTCGTGGGTCCATGTGATTCGACGATGTCCAATTGTTCCAAAATAATGATCCCAAACGATGACCAAAACAGTGTTTCCATTGAATTGTACAAACTTAAATACATGATGCTGAATTAAAAATCAAATATTGTAATTGATATGATAGCAAAGTGTCGATGTGATCTTTTCTGATATTTTAATTCAAACTGATGTCACTGCTGATGTTGCATCTCAGTTTTTTGTGCTAGCATTTTATCAATATCATCTAACTTCTTTCTGTTGATAACAAGATAACTGATATAAAAAGTTAATACTCTGTCTCCATCAGGTCATTTTCTTATTTCATCAAAACATTTATTCTATTCCTTTCATAGTTTTTTTAGAAGCAATTTTTGAAATCTTTGATTGTCATGTTGAAATGATTCTAGTGATACTGATAATGAAAAAAAATATCATGTCGTCATTAAGCCAGAGATGGTTGCTTATTTCATTCGATGTTTTGTTTTGTTTTTTATTTTAGATAAAAACTTGATGTATTTCAGTGGAATTTTTAAGCTATGAATGAGTAAGAACAAAAAAATTATGAAAGATGATTAATAAATGATAATCATTATTGGCAGTAAGCTTATTGCATAGTCTATTTCCCAACCTTTCACAGGAACGATATTTCGGGTCACATGATTCTTCCATTCGGATTAACTCTTTTATTGGAATGCTTTGTGCAGAACGGCTAATTATTGCTTGATATTTTTCACATTCCTTGAAAGGACAGAGATGAGGAAGTTTTCACAAAGAGATCTTAATAGTTCACGAGATTCGGAAACGAACAGGACCCGGAATTTTCAGCTATTTATTTGTTTCCATCGGAAATATGTCGAAGGTAATTTGTCAAATTATTAATTTATTTAAACTGACAATGAAACTTCGCTAACTGATCATCTTGTCCACTTTATTAAATGCTTGACGTAGTGATAAAGTAAAATACTAGGAATAACTAGCATACAACATTCGTTCCTTTAGGTATACATTATACCAATAATTTACAAATAATCCAGGAAAAAAAGTACCTGTTTACGCATAGCTGCATAATACCACAATAACTGATTCAGGCCACATGCAAACGAAAATAATACGAGAAAATAAATTAAAAGAAACTTAACTATATCCAAAACCATACGACCTAAAATAAGAGTAAAAATAATCAGTTGTAATTTAAAAAAAAAAAAAAGTGATTTAAAATTACAAATTTTGTTGCACTTTTATATTGTTCCATAATAATAAGCCAAAATATCGATGAAAAATAATTAGTGAAAATAAATTAATGCAGATTTTAATGACCAAGCGATATCCTAAGTGGCCCAAGATGTGGATTAACAGTAAAGATATGAATTATTTTCAAGGATGAGAAGATATTAGCCGTTGCGAAAGCACATTCGGAAATTAACGTTGGTTCCCATTCATCCCAATCACGTCGTAAAATGTGTCGTCCTAAATGTCGCATTTGTGGGTTGCGAATTTCTGCTTCAACCTAAAAAAAATGACATCATCGTTTTCTTTTTTCACTTTGATGGAATATATTAAATGAGCTAATTTAATTTTTAAGTCTTCAAAATATATTTGAACCTGCAAATAAGCGACAATTCGAAGAACAACAGTGCATAGATACAGTGCATTAGTTATAAAATCAAGGATATTCCATAAATCTGAACAGTAATCACAAAGGCCTTCGTTCCATAATTGTTTAATTTCGACCCACACTAAACCTGAAATATATTTCTGCTTCTAAAAAGAAAAAAAAAATAATAACAGTAAAAAATTTGATTATTTATTCATTTTTGTTGAAAATATGCAAATTCAAAAGTAATTTCTCGAAATTTTTGTCACGCTTGTGCATGCTAAAGAACGGTCAAGCAAATGTCTTTTTCATTAACTCATTACTAAGCACAACAAATAAATGACGATTAATTGAGTTATAACTAAGATTTAATTAGATCCAGCTTTGAATAATGACATTTGCACTCACCAAAAACCCATGCTAAAATGGTTAATTCAACGGGAGTAGGCGGTGGTCCGCGCACTTCCTTTCGATCTGGATCTTGCTCATTTTCACCATCAATTGATGATACTGATTCTGTACCAAAAATCAAATCATAATTGATCCGCTGATTGGCAAGAATGAGTAGAACTGAAATCAATAGTTTTTTTTTTTTTTTTTTTGCACGGTAATTAAGTTATTTTGCATATTTTGGAGCATTGAAAATCGTAGGTAATTATTTGTTTTTACTCACTTATCAATTTGAAAAGCACTTTTAAATTTTAGTAGACAATAAAAGTTTTGCAAATGAACTGGATTTAGAAACTGACAGAGAAAGAAGCAGTATGAAGTTGAATGACATAAAAATTTGATAAATGGCCGACGAGCGAATTCACCAAACGATGATTTGGGCGCAACAAGATATATGATAGCCAATAATGGTGAAGCTACCGATACTCCCAGAATGATTAACATCTAAAATTCATTGCTAAACTTTTGAACTTTTAAAATGTTTTTAAAACTGAACATTTTTTTTATTTTAAAGAGAAAAGCACCATTTTTTTAGTTAAAGAAATGTTTTCTGGTCGTTCTAGTTAAAGAAACATATTTACTATGTTCATAAAAATTTTTAAGTAGCTGAGGAAAAAAAAAACGAAAATTGCTGAGTTATTTTAGTAGCTTAAAATGAATTTACTATAAGCGAAGGAAATTTACAAAAGAATAAAAAAAAAAACAGGAGTTTGCCTTCGTGACAATGTGGCGATCACGAAATCCTGGAAGGCCTTCATAAAATATCGCGGAGAGCAGTTGCTGACAGTTTGGATGTGCAACGAACTGAAAAAAAAAAATCTCCAATCAAAAGAGTATCAGCAAACTAATCAAGCTTATCACTGTTATCATATGCACAGCATATCCAGTTAATGTGCTGATTTAAAGTAATAACATAAGTTCAGCTGGTTTCAGATTGATAAAAACCCAACTGATATCGGGATATGATATTACAGAATGAGCAGTTTTTCACACGTGAATTAATTTTGTCCATCTGAATTTCAAAAGTTAAAATTTCAAAAAATTACTCACTATTTTCTGTCTAAGTTTGATAGCTAACTTCAATCTTGCCAGTTTCTGGCAGAAATTAGCACTCTTCCGTTCTGTCACTTCTTCCCAAGCATTTGTTGTGTGATTTAAAACGATTTCTAATTCTTTGGATCCGCGCACTTGTTCTAACATATTCACACTGAATGACTGACATTTTCGGCTGAGCTCCTGGGAAGTATCATCGTGCATTTTAAAAATAGCACTGATAACTAACTGCTGATAACTGATAAAACGATGGGCAACATTGATACAGATACTTTTATCGTAGAAAAAGTAAGTAATGAAATTTTGTTTTTAGTAATAATATTTTCATTTGACCTGATTTTTTATTTGAAATGGCTGTGTAATCTTTAATCTGATTGTATTTAGCTATCGCTTAGGTTCATACTTGCTTTCGTAATAAAGATCCAATGAACTTATGTTTGACTATAAAAAAAAACAATAAAAAGCTATTTTGTTAAAATATTCGTAAAAAAAAAAAAAATCTTTTTAGAACTTATCCAAGTGAATGTTTATAATTACTCTAGCTCTGAAGAATAAGACTGATTAAAAGATTAAAAAAGCTTAAAAATTTTAGTCAAAATGACTTTTACATAATGGTAGTTGAAATAATTTTGAAGGCATTATAATTTTAAATAAGTAAAATGTGTAGCAATATTTTATTTTCAGTTCCGGAATACATTTTGCTTGTGATAGACGTTTGCGATAATGTGCATGTAATCTGATAAAAATATCAGATTTTAATCAAATATTAGAAGCTTATTGAAGAATTCGCATTCTCGTTCACTCACTTGGTATTCATTTCGAAATTCATTTTCGATATTCGACAAACGTCTAAGCTCATAGCTGAGTTCAAACGCATACAGTATCGGATCTTTTGAGGATAAGCAAATAAGTGATGGACTGGTCAACGCTCTATACGTATTAATACGTGAACGTGAGAAGCACAGTGAATCTTCTGCTTTTGCCTACAAAAATACGCAACCTTTAGAAAATGACCGTTCCTTGAAATTTACCTTTTTATTTCTTTCTTCAACTAACTCATTTCACAGATTACTGTAACACAGAGTTACTTCCTTTCTGTACCACCTACCTGTATACATTCTTTGCACAAACATCGCACATCATGTGGATGAGGTATGGTAGCTTTTTTATCCAGTAGCAATTTAATGCATTCATAATTGTTCTTATGAGCTGCGAGAATGATCGGTGTAATATCACATGTAAATGCTGAATGGGCATTAATTTCAACACCTTGGGTCTGAAACAGTTTAAAATTCAATTATTAAAATTTATAAGTATTTCAGTTACATTCTTTATCATTTCACCAATAAATTAAGTTCCAAATGTTGGAATGAACTTCTGAATTCATTTCAAATATGTCAAAGCTAAAATGATTGAAAAATTTGATAGTTGCGAACTTCAGGGGTAAATTTGCCAATTTTTTCCAAATGTTCTAGAAGTAATTCAACTGCTTCAATATTCTCCCCTATGATTGCATATAAGATAGCATCGCCGGTATTGATATTGTAATCTAATAATAACTCGATCATTTCAATATTATCGTTCTCGATGGCTATATGAAGTGCTGACCTATAACAAACATGAAATGAAGTGATATGATAAGGGGTCCATATCTTACAGGTAATTTCTTACAATATTGGTAAAAAAAAGTAGCAGCTTTTTTAAACGAATTTGATCTAAGCTTCAAGAAAGAAAAAGTTGCATTTCGACAAAAAGTTCCGAAGGTGACAGTACCTTCTTAGTGGATCTAAACAATTAATGTTGAATGCTCTGGTGGATTTTTGAATCTCAAGCAACTTTCGAACACTTTCAAGATCGCCACGTTCCGCCGACAATAGGAACTGCTTTTCGTACAAGCCACTATCAGCCACTAAAGCTGCTCTTGAATTAAAATTTAGTAAGTCAAGTCTAGATGCTTATCTTGCCATCAAGTCTGGATGCTTGTCTTGTCGCTTAAGTCTCAAGACATTCTTCCCATTTATTAATTTTTAGTTTTTTCTTCTCTTTCCGAAATAAAATAAAAAAAAAAAAAAAAGAAAAAGAATGTGACTCACTGAATTTTCTCATAATCAGCTGATATCCTGTACAAATAAATACAGCCAAATATCTTGAAATCACATGTTAGCTTCAATTTAAACAAAGTAAAAGTTGTTTTAAGAAAGGAAAAATTACAAAGTTTTCCGAAGAATAAACTAAAAAATAAGATTAAATGAGAATCAAAAATCAATAAAGTAATAAATTCTAATGATTATCATTATTGTTATTAATTTTTATAAAATGTATATGTATATTCATGCAGCAAAATTCATTTCAGTTAAAATATTTTGAAATTCAAAATGAATGATGAGGTTGAAAAAAAATAAGCATAAAAATGAGAGAATTTCAAAGTTTTGTTAAAATAAGCAAGCGAACAAAAAGTAAAGAGTGAAGTCAGAAAACAAACATATCGTCTCTACTTCAATAGAAGACGACGACAAATAAATTACTCCATCAAAAATACAACAGCTGCTCCTCTTCAGAGCCCTATCCACCACTGATATCATTGAAATTTTAACTCTTAAATATACTTCGCTTTCAGATATGATGAATACCGTCTTCATACTGTCCTCATAGATACCGTCTCCAAATATTGCTTATGAATGAAATCATTTTCAAATACTGTTTATCAGTACTGTAGTCAAAAAGCGGTAGTCAGAAATTGTCAAAACGTACTGTAGTCAAAAATTCATGCAGTTTTAAAATTTTATGTTTATAAAATGTCACCGAAATATTGCTGTCCATGCATATTCTATTTCTCTTCTATGAAATTCAAATCTAAACGATTTATAGATTTGCACAAGATGACAAATGTTTGATTATTCAACAGTCATATTCTGGCTCGAAGAAACTGATAAGTAATGATTATACATGATAATTTAAGAGTTTACACTAATAGTTCATCTGTACTAAATATAAAATAGCAAAATTAATAAATGTAAGAACATAAATGATGTAAAAAAAATGACCTGATGAAAAAAAATTACTCAATATGATGTGACATATATTTAATTACTAATCTTGTCAGCAGAATTTATGTTTTTTTTTTCTGTTAAAATTTCTATGTATTTTAAACTTAATCTGAAGCGTACTGCTACTTCTATAAGTCTGTTTAAAATAAAAGATTATAAGTTCAACAAATTTCAGCATTTTGTTTTATTATATAGTTTTTCAGTTTGCTCAAAATAATAATTTGATGCTTAATCAGTAACAAAGTAATTACAAATGATTTGATTAACACTTACTAATCTTATTATGATTTTGCTAGAAATATCATCCAGTACTTAGGTACATATGCAAATTGTTAACTTTCAGCAAACAGTTTATGCGAATAATTCGACCGATCGGAATAATCTTCATCACAATACTAATCTGATGTTTGTTTCGCGCATTCTTTGCATTCTAAATACTACTTTAACCAATTATTTTACGGTTGAACGGGTGAGAGAAAGGAAGTTATTTCTTTTATCGGCAAAATCTTCCTGAATTGCAGTTAGTTAATGTTCTTTCATCTGTAATTGATTTGAGTACTTCATGTAAACAACATGTGATCGAAACATTCACTCATTTTATAATTCAATTTGAAAAACTGAAGAAACATCAATAAAAACTATTCATTTACATAAAATTCTAAAATATAACCAATTTTACATCCACAGCTACTGAAAAATTGCATTCAATTTCAAGCTGAAAGAGCAGTTTATATTAGTAACGATCACTGAACTCGCAACAAATGACTCTTGTAGTTTTTTTTTCCTGATATAATAGTTTATTTAACCCTCCGTCTTTTAAGTTAAAATTAAAAAAAAAAGTTTCTTTTTTTAGACAAAAAAAGGAAGTGACAAGTTACATTCATCTCATGTCTATCTTTTTTTCAGGAGAGTTCTTTTTTCTAGCAGACAGGTTGTAAAAGAGTTAAAATAAAATCAAGTAAAATTTCGTGATATAAATTTGTTTGATATTAAGAGAAGAGTTAACTAATTTTACATTACTAAAGTTTCAAAATTGCAAAAATTCCATTGTCATTAGCATTAATTTCCTATCATTTTCTATTTTCTTTTTCCACTTCACGCATTATTTGTTTTGGTTATAAGTTACAAACTTAATAAGTTACTTTCAATATTATTAGCTAAAATAAATAAGCTAGAATTTTGATGGAAAAAATTTTCAACAAACTCTTTTCATCATTTTTAAGATTTCATTGTTTTATCAAACTTAAATTTATCAATCGAATAGTTACACTTTATCAAAATGGAACTTTTGGACGTAAAAATTGAAAGGCTAAAAAAAAATGAAAAGAAAATTTGAAATTTGTTTTTCATGAAATGAAGTATATTGTTGACTGAAAAAGATAGTTTACAGTAGTAGATATTAACATTCTTAATGAATAGTGTTTGTGTGTTTTATTTTCTTTTTTTTGTTGATAAAAATCACTTCAACTTAATATTATATTTGATAATGGCAAATAAAAATTAGTCCAATTGCAAAGCAAGTTTTGATAATTCAACGATAAAATTTCATTGGATTGTAAACAAAATAGACAAAGTTTAATTGTAATTATATTTCTCTAAAGTAATTTTGATTGATTTAACTGAAACGAAAAAAAAAAGCATATTGAAGGAGCAATTAAAAGTGTGCTCGGAAGTTTGCAATGAAACAATTCAGCTTTGCAATCGGATGGATTTGAAATTAAGAAAGTTAAAAAAGAAATAAGCAATGCAGTTGGAAGGAATGATAATAACTCATCGAGAGCGTGGCCCATCTAATGAAACATATGCTTCGATTTAATTGCTAACGCTTGGATAATAGGAAATCAAATTTGTCATTTTTTATGTACTTATTGTTATCCATAAGTTAATAATTAGCATCAAGTTAATTGCCTCAGTACTAATATTTAATGGTTTCACATGTTAAAGAAAATAATAATAAAATTAACATTATTTTGAATAACTATTATTTTTTAAGTTTGGAATAGGTTGAAATATTTCACGTAATACACTTCAAATTTTTTTCCTATTTTCAAAATAAAACCACTTTTTTTTCTTTAAATGAAAGGAAAGAAATGGAAAATAGATTGCAGTCATGAATGATGCGAAATGTACAAATGGAAAAATCATAAATTTTGCATATAAAATTAATGATAGCACAAATAAAAAGTCAAAAATAAAAGAAATTTTTTTGAAAAAAACAGAAGCAACAACGATTTTTGATAAAATAAACTAACTTGACAGCAAACAAACAGTCAATTTCCGTTCAAAAATTGACATATTCCATGTCTGTTTATTATTTCATATATTTATCAACAATATTATTATTTTTACTGTGGGCTTTGATTGATAAAGCGCTAGATTTGCAGCAAGCAAATTAAGTACGCAAATAAGGAGCTACAAACTAGAATAGTGCTAGGACTTTTTTTTATTTCTTGGCTAAATGTCAAAAAGCAACCGAGAAACTGCAATTAAGATTAAAAAAAATATTCAAACTAATCTTTAATGCACTTAAAAATCATTTTACAGATTATTTTGTTAGCGGGCACAAATGATAAGTAATGATTTGATAGAGTCATAAGTTTACGATTATGGTCGCTGATAAGTTTGCTGANCACAAATGATAAGTAATGATTTGATAGAGTCATAAGTTTACGATTATGGTCGCTGATAAGTTTACTATACAGAATTACTTAAGAATTACTGCACATGCATCAAATCTGTTGATGTCACATTTGACAACAGTAGTACATAGAAAAAAAAAAGTGCAAAGAGTATTATTTGATAAAGAAGTTTTTTTTTTTTTTGGAAAATTTGAGTAAAAGATTTAAGGACTATAAGGAAAGCAAAATATTTTAGTAAACTGGACGTAAATAAAATGTAAAATACAAATTTTTATGAGCAGTTGTTAAACGGAAATAATTTGATAAATGGACATAAATTTTTGAAGAATATGAATATAATTAAAAATAAAAAGTGAACGAATGTCTTTTTTTTTTACAAATAAAAAATTTTTTCCACAAGAACAATTAAAAATAAAGCAATCTTTCATTGGTATAATGTTTATTTTCTTTTA
Organism: Setaria digitata; assembly: GCA_003640385.1. NCBI lineage: Eukaryota > Metazoa > Nematoda > Chromadorea > Rhabditida > Setariidae > Setaria > Setaria digitata. The sequence goes on along the minus strand of RCAB01000044.1, from coordinate 125,902 downwards.
GTTTGTTTACTTTTAATTGTTCATAAAAATTCAATAGTATTTATTTATTTACTAAAAAGGAATGATAATATCAATGTATGCAGAATAAAAAATCTATACGATTAATATTTAATTTTGAAAGTAGAACTATTTTTTATACATATATTTCGTTTAAATGAATATAAATCAAGATTAAAATAAAATGAAAAAAATTAATTGAAATAAAAATTTCAAGCCAATTTTTTTGAAGGCTTCATTTCAACTTCAAAAATTAGAAATATCATTTGAAAAAAAAATATATAAAAACTTTGGAGCATTTTTTCTTTTTCGGATTTTTTTAATCGTCATTATCATAAACCATTGACGCTTTATCATTGTTGTTTTGAATTTTAAAACTTAAGAGAAAAGAAGAAATAAGCAAGTAGACTGATTACAATTTCAGGCTTTTATATGATTTGTTTTTTTTTTTTTTTTTTTCCAGTTAGTGATTCCAAGGGAGGCTCTATGGGACCCAAGGAAGAAAAGTCATAATAAGCTTGGATGACTCCTTTTTCTATTGTTCACGAGATTTTCACTATCATTTTCGAGATTTCACTAATGAAGTGATACTGATAAGTCCTACTCTCTAAGTAATCTTTTGCGGTTTCTCTGACACAAGTGTCATATCTGATCAAGCCTTTAGATCCAAATTTCGGTTCTTCTTTCCTCCTACAACAATCTTTCACTGATTTTTTCTAAAATACTCAGCTTAGAAGATACTTTTCGTACAGTTACAAACTAATGAGTAATAATCAGTAACAAATTAAGATGCTAAAAAATAATTGTCGATTATTCCTAAAAGAGAAATAATCAACGTTGAATTTAGCTAAAATTATGGTACCTGAGATTTTATTAATTTAACAAAATATACGCTAATCTTACAAATCCTACCAATAATATTGGTATTATCAATGATCGAAATTTTAACTATATCATGTCAAATAGTTTAAATGTCTGCAATAAGTAGAAGCAAATAAATTTCAAGTAACGGCAAAATCCACACTTTCTATTAGTTCTATATTTCAAACTTTCAATTTCTGTTACCAAATAATCTTTAAATTTTTAACAAGAAATGTCAAAAATAGAATCAAATATGATGCATTATGACGTTTGAACATTGTTTTCAGGAAAAAACAGGAAGATGATGATGGATCTCTGAAAGGAACAAACAAGAGGACGATGAATCAGGAAGAAGGAGATGAATTGTTGAAGGAAATGAACAGGAAGCGAGGTTTGAATTATTGTTGAAGGAAATGGACAGGAAGAGAGGGATGAATTGTTGAAGGAAATGAACAGGAAGAGAGGGATGAATTGTTGTTGAAGGAAATGAACAGGAAGAGGGAGGTGAATTGAAAGAAAGGAGTGAGAGGTTGATAAATGGCAAACTTCTGAAACACTTAAAGTCCATCGACAAGGCCAGCCAGATCTTAATGCTTTATTTTCCATGTCATTTAAATGTGTACTAATTAAAATGTTCAAATTTTGGCATCGATAATTGCATTTTCTATAAACCAAAAGAAAAAATTGTCCTTTTCTAGCTGCTTTAAGATTTATTTGAATAGGAAATTCATTAAATTCTCACATTTGAATGTAAAAATTTGGTCTAATAATGACTTAAAATGTACTGAGTTAAAGAAAAAAAAAAAAATGAAATGAAATAGTAGTATTTTTGGTGTTAGTCTAAGACAAAAAAGACCAATCAATGATTAAAATGACACTCATTCGTTATATAACTTGACGAGTTAAATGTAAACAAGCTATATAAAATCAAAACTTTAGAAAGCATCCCTTTAAATTGAAAAATTGATTTACAGCCAAATCGTTTTTTTTTTTCCTTTGCTGATACTGGATAATTATTGTTGTGTGTTATAAGTTAAAACAATAGAGCAGAGTTTAATATATCTCAAGGATATGTGTATTTCAAGCAAGCTTGCTAGTTGCAGCTTTTCAAAACTGTGAAATTAGTTGTAACAGTGAAAAGAAAGTGCAAATAAATTAAAATTGAGTAGAAAGAAACCAGTGAATTTAAAGAAATTGAAATTTTACTAATTAAATATAGTGAAAGCTATTGAAGGACTGAGATTTCAATAAACATTTAACAAAAAAAAAAAGTGTATTTCTTGCTAAAACCTTTGAATTTTAATGATTTAATAGTGATATTATAAGAAAATTTAGAAATTCGACAGCTGTAACAAATTTCAAGAATTAAATAATAGTAGAATAATAATGGAAACTTTAATAACAAAATTCCTGAATGCCATTTGGCTGCGTAACGTATATTTTCCTTTGAAAATAAACCTTAATGCTAGAGTTTTGCGAACTTCATTGGAATTAATTTCATAATAATAAAAAGTATTTAAGAATTTCAAGTAATAAATAATTTGAAGCTGCTGGTATGAGAATAAATGTGCAACAATTAGAGCCTGATGAACAATTATTTCTGATATGAGACGAAATATTCAATAGTTAGGCTCCGATAAACAATTACTTGAGTAAACATACAAATAACTTGTGCATTAATTACTAAATTTAGATAAAGATCGAAACAAAAATTTGTCATACAATGCTTTTTTTTCTTACTGAATTAATTAAGCGTCTTAATTAGTGCTTCATTGCAACTGCTCCTGGAAACAGGAGAGAGTAGTCAAATTTTTCTGAATAAATGAAACAGTAAAATATAAAAAAAGTTTTTTTTTTAAACGAATTCCATGTGAGGACACACACACACCCACCACACAAGAGCATAATTAAATTCCATCAGCTGTTCCATTCCACTGATATTTGCATCATTGGAAGATGGCATAATTGGTGAAGGAACAAAATTTGAATAATTTGAAATTTGAAAATTTGAATATTTAATAATTTGGAATAATCTAAAAAATAATTTTAGAATAAGAAAACATAACTCTTATTTATTTTATTTTGATTTGATAAAGAATAGAATTTCTGTATCGAAAATAAGAAATTCTTCTTCTTTGTTCCTTTCAACTTGTGTTTTGTTTTTATTTCAATTTCATTCTTGGAGAATTCGAGATTTATGTCAAAATACCAATCATTCATCTTTTTATCCCAAAAGAGAATGCAATTCTGATTTTAAAATTAAAATCTGGTTTTTGTAATTTTGCTACATATTTAATTAATTAATTGATTGAATTCATCCATAAATGTTATTACTTATTTTATGCCTCAAAACATTGAAATATTGACTGCACTTCTAGCAATTTCAGTAACAGTTAAGAAAAACAGAAGCTGATAATAAGTAAATTTGTGCTGGAAATTCCCACTCAAAAAAAAAAAAAAAAAGAAAGAATAATACGTCCTTTGCTACTATTGTCATAATTATTTTTTCGTTTCTTGCTAGCGACACTATGAAAATTAACTTTTTGTTAGATTATTTAAAAGTATTTTCTTGAGAAAATCTTTTATTTTCTGAAGGAAAAAAAGAATGCTTCCTGATTATTACTTAAAATTATTATGAATTTAAACAGAAAATTAATCGAGAAAAATGTTGCTATTTGCTGCAGTGGTTTTTAGTGATAAAGTTATGTTTTCTTATTCTATTAAATTTTTCAGCGTGATGACTTTCATAAAAGTACGATAAAGTCACGTCGGTATTTTACGTGATACGCGCTTTACCTTCTTTTTGTATTTTTCTTAATTTGAGATATTTTGCAGGAGCACTGAGATGGCAACAATACATTATAAAATTGGCTTTAATCTCTTTTTCAATGAACAAGCATAGACATTTTCAGTTTTTAATACATTACTTTGAATTAATCCAATAGTAGCTATTTTCACTCTTCTTTGATTCTCTGATCTTATCATTTCAATTTGCTCATTACCATTTACACTATCACTCGATGACCTATAAGATCCACTGCTATCCGTTTTTCGCGACAGTGTTGATGATCGGGATGATGGTACTGAAATAACTGGATCACTTTCCATTCTATCATCGTCTTGGAATGAAATTTAATTCAAAAAAAGAATATTACTAAAAAGAAAGAAAGGACGAAAAATAATATACATAATGCATTCTTAGCACTGGTAACAGCTTCGATGCACCATGATAATGATTCTCGATCAACAAGTTCCGCATATTGATAACACAGCTGAGACCAGTGGAGATATGACGTTAACTTATCAACATCATTTACATCATTTAGAATTTCGAACATTTTTCGATATTTTTCCTTAAATTTTATTCTATTATTTAACTATTTCAATTTGTTTGATTTTTGATTTGACAACATATCCAAATATTTGATTTCGTTCTATTTGATATGACTAAAAGTTATATGATTTGATATTAAAGATTTGTATGAAAGGAAGATAAATGAAACAAAATATGCAGAAAAAAGGCACATGATGCGAGAAAAGAATACTTTAACTTCGAGAAATAACTGAAGTCGTTCTGCAGGATTGCTCATAAATCTTATCTGACAGTAACACCAATTCAGGATATACTGATACTGGGTCAACCATTGAAGGTCACGAGAGCCTGAAATCTAGTTTGCTTGTGTTTATTTTATTTTAATTCTAGTTAGTTTGCTTGTGTTCAAGGATATGAATTGCAGAAACAGCAATGACAAAACACAGAAGAGATTGATAAACGTAAATTATTGATCAGGAATTTCAATACAAAACATTACTTGTAATAAAAAATTTAATATAAAGTAATTTTTCTTTTTACATCTACTAGTATGGCTAACATTTGGAATGCGCCAGATTTTAAAGAAATTGCCTAGTGCTTAATTATCAAGTTATTTCTATTAAGTAGATGATACGATAAACAATAGTGGCTGCAAGTAAGCCAGTAAACAATTACGCCACTAAATTGAGGTGGCTGTAAACAAATGGATAAACAACCTATATGAGTGAACTTGAAACAAAACAAATAAACAACTACGTACAGAGAACAGTAAACTGCCGGTCAAAAATTTGTAAAAAATTTCAGAGAAGAAACTTGCGAAAAAAATACGGACAGATTTTGATTTCGTTTGTAGCACAAATTGCACTTTTCAATTCGTAAATTCTTTCGGAATGCTCCTTACAATTAGTGAATCGTTCCATGAATGTCTTTCGTAGTATTTCCAAATCTCCTGTTGTTATGCTAAAAAAATAATGTAAATCTGGTAATTTATTACTACATGATAATAACTCCCTTTTGATTTCGTTTTATAAATTAGAATTAAATGGTCCCATTAAATGACTAAAAAAGTGATAAAATTTTTATATTTATTACACTCATAAAAGTGAAAGTTTAATTTCTACACATACAGTTGATCAGGGCTAAATTTTAGCTAAATAGAAATCAAAAGAACTAATTAATACCCATCGGAAGACTTGGCTAATCTCCTGATCACGTAAAGATCACGACAATTTTCCGGCAGTCGTCGTTCGCTATTACGCTTTTGAGAAAACGATTGTGACATCAACGCGTGCAATGAATTGTTCCCGTCAGCTGCAATTCCGGTCGGTTTTTTTTTCTTTTTTTTTCTTAAATTTAAAAGTTTCTTATCTTAATGTGTCCTCATTAGCTATTGCTTTATCACTGACAGCTCACATTTTAGAAGCAAAATTTTTTTCCAAATAGTTAAAAACAATAGTTTGGGTGCTTGTTATTCAATAAAGGCAAAGTAGATTTCGGCTTTCTCAAAATCAAATTTATCAAATTACATTTCGACAAACCATTTGTAAGCAAAGAGACATGGAGGAATGATAATTTACAAACTGAAATGAAGTAAACAGGAAGAAATTTGAAGGACTATTGAAACGAATACCATCAGTCCCTTTATGATAATTCGTCAAGTGTAAAAGTTATTTTAGATTGGATTACCAACAAAATCAAAAAGAAATGAAACGATTACATTGCGGTTGTTGAATTGCTGAATAAATATATTAAGTATGAAGGAACAAAAATATTCTTTCTCTTTGGAATAGTCACATTGAAACAAGAAAAGTTTGATTTCAGAATACAAAAATAAAACAAAATGACATAACATATGTGATTTGTTCTTTTAAACTTTCTAAAATTTCAAAAAAAAAAAGTTTGATAATTTCTAATTAAAGGGAAAGAAAAATTAATAAAATATGGATAGAAATAGATGGCTCTTCGAATTAGTTCGACTGAGTGGCAAAAATTTCTTTCATCCAGCAGTAAGAGAGAATGTCGAAATATCAAATGACTGCAATCATTTATATTCATTTTTATTCAATGATTAAAATGAAAGGACACATAAACCCAAATTCACTTCATTTTTGGAAAAATTATTTGAAATTTACAGTTAATTTTATTGAATGATTGGACATTTTAAATTTCATAGCATGAAAAAGCTTTTTTTGAAATTTTTTTCTCAAAATAAACAGTGAAACGTTAATTAAAATGATAAATGAAACTACAAATTGCTAAATTTGCTACAATATTGTTTCATTATATTTTATTTCAAAGTAATGGTAAATTAATGGTCAATTTCGTAATTAATCCATGACAATTAATGGAAGAAAATTTACAATTTTAAATACGTTTCGCCATATCAATCAAGCACTGAGTGTTAACAACTAAAAATTAATGACAATAATAGGCCTGGATGGAGATCGTTGCAGTTTCACGAATAGTAGTGAAGAAAATTCAAAGTAATACAAAGGTGATCAAAAATTCGTTGATAAGAAATCTTGTTGAAAAGTTGCAGCAAAAGTTATCAGCGAAAAAGGCACAATGGAACAATTGAAATGTACAGAAATGTAAGAAAATTGAGAAAACTTACATAATATGAAACTTCCAAATAGTTTAGTGGCTTTGGAATAAGTGAATAAATCAGTTAAAGTGAGTTTAATAATAATAACAAAAAAAGTCAATTAAAAAACAAGTTTCTAAGACGAAAAATAGCAAGTTAATTGGTATGGGATAAATGAGGTGAATAACTTGAGGAAAATTTTATTTTATAAATTAGAGAGTCGATATTCAGAGATTTCTATTTTATGAAACTTTAGTGATATTATTTCTGACTGTAAGAAGTAAACAGAATTTGGTTCAAATTTTTGTCCTTTTCAAGAGAGAAGGGTCGAGTAGTTTGAAAAGAAATTATCGAGCACACCAGTTTTGGAATTTAGAAATCTGTCATGATCACAAATAGCTCTAAACATTATATTTTTCATCAAAAATATCACTACAGATTGATCTGATAATTGAGAAAAGAGTCTTTTCAAAATACGCTTTGGAAATTGCATAATGGAAAAAGCAAAGTTTTGAAATGTAAATTTCTAATTTTTATTGAAAGACTGAGGGAATATTTTTCGAAGTATATATACATATGAATAATTCAAGAATAAAGAAGTAGATTGCAGTCAAAGTGGCAAAACAATAATGAAAAAAAAGATCAATGAATTCTAAATGCTGAAGTGTAGTTTATGCTAGTTTGAAGACAGATTGAAAGGATTCCTTTAAAAAAAAAAAAAAAAAAAAAAAAAAGTCGTTTTACTGGCAGTCGTTTCGTGCAATGAAGTGAAATTTTTAGAAAATTGTTATTTTTGCATTTTCATTATAGTGCATTTTCTGGAAAATTGGCTAGCTTTTTTCCCCGCATTGTTTTCATCTAAATTCATCTAAATGAATTGTAGCTGAAAACAATTGCTTGTACCAACTTTAAACTTACTTATGTTAGTAAGAATCAAAACAATATCGATGCATAAAGCATCTGGCCAAAGATAATTTTGATTGAGATAATGAAGGTAGTTAAGTTTTTCAATTCTTTTTAAATTTTCAATTCCTAAACGACAATGCAATACTGAAATCCAATAAGTGCTAACCCTTTTTAATTTCTCTGATAGGAACTCAACATTTCAAAATCTCGAAAAAGGATAATGTAATAAAAAAAAAAAGGAAAAAAAAACCCTGCAGAGGTTTGTCTGCATAATTATATAAATATAGAACGATTAATATTTTTTTTTTTTTTTTGGGAATTGCTAATTACTATTAAATTAGTAGTCACTAATTTGCAAGATTGATACCTCTTAAACTAACCATTATTAATATCCATCAAGTTATTACTTTGATCAAACACCGTGATACTATGCCGTTTCCAACGTTTGTTACGACCACATGACAGTAACACGACATTCATCATCTCAGCCGTGGTCATCGTCAAACAGTCCTTACTGTTATTTCGTTAGTTTACAATATTTGAACATATCTGCAATAATAATACAATTTTTATCACTGGATTGCAGCACATTACTGACTGCTGTTAGCATTATCATTAAATTTATCACTTGAAAGCTACGTGTTAAAGAGAAAGTTGGACAATATTTTGTTGTTGCTTTTTTAATGCATTTATAAAAGAGTAATTTGATAACAAAGAAAATATTGATAAACTGCCATTATTAAGTAAAGTTTTCAATTTTCACGATTTAAGTTAATAAATTGTAAATTATAATTATCACTTGCGCTCACATATACACACTCATGCATATACATTTTCCATGAACAAATTAGTTTTTGGATAAAAAGTATCATCAGTACTCCTTACACTGATAAGCAAACTAGAAATAAATAAATTTTATAGGAAATTCCTTAAAATTCTTTGCTATATGAAGGAATAATTTTGCATTTGAATCCATTAGTTCAGGAAAAAAAAAATGAATTTCTAAAATTGCCCTTCGTTATTCTTTCAGAAATGACAACTCAAATTTAAAAAAATTTCAATTTTCGACTGAAAAAGGACATCTAATTAATACAATTATCAATGGGAAATGAAAAGAAAGCAGCATATGCAATACCACATCATCTTTCATTTTAAAATTAAGTCTTAATTAAAGTATATTAGCAGTAACATGATTTACTCATACCTGAGTAAACAATCAGAAGAACATTAGGACACAAAAGGAAATGGCAACAAAAGTGAACTGAGACAGAAAGATAAAAGAAACAACAATAAAAATAAAACAAGCGAGAACCTTTTTTAAAAAAAAAAAAAAAAAAAAAAACTTTTTTAATTTTTGAAATGAGTAAAAGAAGAGGAGACAAAGGAAAAGAAGAGAAAGGACGAATGACAATTAATGATAAATAAATACATTATATTGGTGAAGAAATGATATGATAGGGTGGAAGCAGTTCCGATGATAAAGCAGCATGATAACAGTGAACAAGTTTCATGACTTTTTTGGTTCACAAAAGATATAATTTATCATTTAATGATAATGTTTGAGCAAATAACTAGTGCATCCATCAAATTCTTCAATATTTAAAATAAATCGATGCCATATTGATTTTGTTTTCTGATTGATAGCATTGTTATTGTTAAGTTACAAAATTAATTACTCACTGTTAAGACTTCAGTGATCACTCTCTTTGATCAAATATTTGCCTTTCAATGTGAAATAATGCGCCATCGCATATAAGACAAGACAATACGTAATGAAGGAATGAATTAAGAAAAGTTTTTGTATGATCAGAAATTTTTATTTGGATCTAAAATTTATACATAAAAGATATGATGAAATTCTAGAGAGAATCGGAATGAAAATTTAAATTACCGCTAATTCGAATTGTCAAATAGTTTCTGCTCATAATCATCGAAAAATGAGGTATATTATCATAAAAAAAAGAAAAGAAAAAAGAGTAACTGAGACAAAGGCGTTCTGAACGGAACTTGATGCAAACCAAACAATTGAATTTGAATTAATGGATGAAATTTTCTGCTCTTTGTGAGAAATTAATCTTAAAGTAATAGATAGCTTATTTTTTTAGCAAAATTAAATAAATGAAAAATATGGAAAAATTTAATTTTTCATGATCGATATAATATCAAGTTATTAAGGCAGTAATTAATGCAAAATAATTTCAGTACTATTTATCTTTATTTGTTTCATATTGCTTGCTGATCGATGATTTGCATTGAAAATAACTACTTAATGCAGAAAGTTTTTGCTAATTATGTTAAAAAAATAATTAAGTATATAAATTTCAAATAAATCCAACTCAAGAATCTAAATAAGAGTGAGGCAATTAAAAATGAAGATCGCAGGAAAATAATAAGTTAAATTTTTGATCAATGTGTACTTTACAACACTTAAATTAACGAAAATATATGAAACGTAAAAATTAGAAGTGGTTTTTCTTTTTTTTTTTTTTCTTTTCTATTTTTTTTATACATTAAAAATTATGTTACGGAGAATTAAAATTAAAACTTCTAGAATTTCCTATCGAAACATTTTCCTTTTTCAATTTTTTTTTTTCTCGGATGGATAGTTTTTTTTTTTTCTTAAAGTCATAAAATTAGAAAACTTTCAGCGTTTAATGATGTAAAGCAAATGAATTATAGTAATAATGGTAGTGGAAGAATTTAGGGCAATATCATAATGTGAGTTATTTGATAAATTGTTAAGGTGCAGAAAAATAGGACTATGGCTTTGGTTCATTAAATTTCATTTAATAATGAGCAGCCTATATTTGATAGTTCATTATCATATGAATGTATATCAAATCTCTTCATTAAAAATAAAATAAAATAAAATAAAAGAGAAAAAGATGCAAAATAATGAAAATTGCAATAAAATAGTGCCTAATTTATTCATAAAATTATTAAAAGATCAAAGAACATCCAAATTTTTTTATTTTTTTACAATAAAAAAAATGTTGTTTCGTTAATAGCAATGAGTTAAATTCTCACCGTATTTCTTTTGTGTTACAGGTAATTTATAGTTTATGCAACTAACAATATTTGGAATATTTTCGTCGCTATTGCAAGCTTTTTGTAACATATCATAATTAAATATTTTTGTAAATTTAGTAAAGAAGAAGTAATGCTAACACAGAAGACGTAATATTTAAAGTTGTTAATGAATCAGTCATATTTTGTATTATGTCTAGAATTATATTTACTACCACAATATTTATTTGTGATGGTCCTGTGATAAGTGATATTTATCGCTTATCACCATAACAGCGAAATTTTGAGGAAAAAAGTGAAGAAGTGAACGCTTTTGGGACAGCGAAATTCACAATTCTCATCTTTAATTTCATTCATTTCTCCTCACTTATACTTTTTACATTCTTCTAACTGATATCAACAAATCATTCCCTTCAAAGATTTAAATTGTATCAATTTCATTTCAAAAACTTTGAGAAAAAGAAACTTTTTTGAATTTGAGTCAGTACTTTCCCGAAATTTCTTTTCACAATTCGCTCTCACCAAACCATTTCTAAAAATTCATATACGAATTTTTGCTCCAAATAATTTTAAAAAAAGAAAAAAGAAAAAATGACAAGCTATCTTTATATCACTCAAGCATCATCCGAATTATTTCTTTCAATTTCAAATTTTTTTCAGCAAAAGAAAAAAGCAAAATAATAATTTTGAAAACACAATTATATGATTAAACAAGTTATAGTAGTATTTTATAAATTACATTGGAATATATGTGAATTTCTGAATGTTATTCGCTAATATATGTATAATGGTAAATTGACCGAAATTAATGATGTAAAAATTATAAGTGAGGAGAAATGAGCGATCGAAATTTCTTTTCTCGATATAACAAACTTTTGCTTTTGCTTTTTTGAAAAGTTTGTCAATATAAGGGAAAAACAATCCATTTGAACTTGAATTAACCGTTTCTGCTAATCACTCTTAACCACTGATTGCTGTCTAATTAACGACTGAGTCAATTAAATGGACATCGACACAATTCAATGTCATTTCAAAATTTTAATTAAGCATTTATCAATTATTAAAATTTGCTCAGGTGTAGTAATAATTACACTTCGATATTGTAGTAAAGAAAGTTGATGAAAATAAATGTAAACTGTTGTTCATTAAGGTAAAAATGATCAAATTAAACTATGTTTATTTACTATAAATAACAAAAAAACATACGCATTATATTTCTAAAAATATTGTATTTAACAGGAATTTTTAAAAAGCTCCGAGCTCTCAATAATAAAAGAAACAGTGATAATATAAGAATGTTTTTTTTTTTTTTGAAATTTAATTTTGATCTCTTAAATGTATCTAAGCCACATTATAAAACAACTGTAAACTTTTCCTGTCTAGCTTTGCTACTGTCAAATTTTCCAGTTTTTTCTTCGTATGTCCAGAATACATATTGAATTTATTGGAAAACAGCTGGACTTTTTTTCATCCATGATTTTATGAATAATAATCCATAAAATGATTGACTGATAAATCTCTATAATCATGACTCTTTCACATTATAGCTAAATAATTTTTCAATCAAAAGTTTTTCTTGCCTTTGTCGGGCAGTGAAAACTTTTACAAAATGACAATTAATCTTGAGTATGCTTATTAAAAATGTTTCAATACAAAAATCATTCATTTGGAAATGATATTACACTACACATTATAACCTAATAAAGATTTAATAATTAGTCATTCCTTAAACTAATTATTCTCTATTATCAGTGATAAGTAATTTTCATAATGTCATCAGTTCTCGGTTGAATATCATTCCATAATGATTGAAATCAACTCACTTTCTCCTTTACTATAATTCAAAATGCACTGACAGTAATGGTTGCAGTTTTAATCAATGTAATGAAAAGTAGAGAAACTGAAACTGAATTGAAAGCATTTGGCCAAGATCTTGAAAAAAAAGAAAATATTTGTATAAGTTTTTAGCTAATTAATCAAAAATCTATTATTTTTGTTTTTACTTACTTTGTAATCTTTAAAAATGATCACAGAAGATGAAAATTAAATAACAAAAGAAGTGCAAAAATTTTCAGAATTGAAAAAACAATGGGGAAAAGAGAACTGCCTGGATAAATGAGTAATTGATTAATAATAGAGGTAAAATGTAACAGTCGGTTAAATATTAGCCAATTATTTTTATTCAACTATAATAATTATTGGAGATTTGGAGTTAATGATTGGTGGACTAAAAAAATGAAATTGTTAGATGATTAAAATACAATCGAAATAACAGATCGATAAATTACTATAAGCAACAGCAAAAACACTTGTAATTGCATTTAAAAATGATTTCAAATTGATGATAATTAATGGGAATGATTTAAAACTAATGACAATTAATCAGAAGGAAATTAAAAACTCCTTTTAAAGAGGAATAGCTCAAATATTCCTGTCCACAGCTTGAAAATACGGAAAAGGATGAAAAATTACCAAAATATTCAATAATTCAAAATTTTTGTCTTCAATCGTATCGTTTGAAGGAATACTGCACTGACTGAAATGTTTACTTTGGTAGAAGAAGCTACCGAAGCAATTCGAGCAGTATTAATTTGTTATTCATGAGAGAAATGCCTAAAAAGACCGGTTTTTGTTCCGGTTTTCTGGAATTAAAATAATATTGTAATTGCACGATGTTGTTTTACTTCTTGAGGACAAAAAAATAATTACCATATTGTTAGGAGATGGAGTAAGCCAAATGAATAAATTTGACAGACTTGTCACAATATTAATAATGTTATATTTAAGAATGATATTGGCTGATACTTGATAGGAATTCGGTCATTAATAGTTCTTCCTATGTAATTAAAACTGATAAAATTTTTGCTACAAAATAAATAATTCATTTAAAAAAAAGTTTACAATTTGTTTGCAAAATGACCGAAACATCTTGAAAAAGATTGCACAAAATTTAATTTCAAGTAGCACTAACATTAAAAAGTGATATCATCATTTGCTGCTGTAACGAAGTGATAAGTTAAAATGATATGTTAAACAGCGTTAAAATGATATGTTAATGCTGAAAAATTGATTTGCGGAAAGGAAAAAGGTAAAAGAGAGTTAAGAGAAAAGCATAGATAAAAGTTATGTAATGGAGCAGAAAGCAAATGACTAATTTAACAAAAAAAAAAAAAAATTTTTGCTTTTTTTTTGTTAAAAAGTAAGGAAAATGATTCATGGAAAGCGGAGCACTTTGTTTGATATTTGAAAATGCTTCTGAATTACTAATTTTCCTTGGTATTGCTGCAGTCACAATTTTTTCTTTTTTTTTTTTTGCTTTATATTTACTAATTTTAAAAACGAAACTTTCAAATGAACTTAATCACAAAAGAAAACTTTGCTTCCTATCATACTGTAATTCATTTCCAAGTATATGGGAATAAATAGTTGCTAATAGATTACTCTATTACTTAAAGCTAATCGAATTTTATCAAGGATTCTGGATGTATTTTGTAGCAATATTATTAAAAATTATAGCAGTTAATAAATAATACACCCAGTGAATTTAATTATCTAATTAATAATGGCATATCCTACCATAGTAGAATTAAACAGCAGAGGAAGTTCACTTTGAAATGTGATGGATTTGTAGTTAAGAAACAGAAATTTAATAAAAGTTCAATTAAATTTCTGAACAAAAGGCAATTACAAGATTTATCGCTTTTTTATGAAAGGCTAATGTTTCCGTTATCTGTTACAGAATGGTATAAAAATTTAGTTTCAGATATATTACCAATTGTTTAAACTGATACAACCATCCACTGAGGTTCGGGCAAGATATCTGTAATTGAAATGAAAAAAATTTTTTTCCGAAATTTATTGAATTAAACTATGCTACTAATTGCAATATCGTTTCCTCCTCTTTCTCAGCCACTTTTTGATAAAGAATGACAGTAATATTTTTGAAATTAAATTTTCTCATTATTCTGTAAGAAAATTTCACATTATTACAAAAAAAAAAGACGTTATCGTGATAATGATAAGGCTACGGGCGCCAATGATTAATTGATCAGCTTTTTAAAAAATTCCACTCGATCATCATCGAACATCTTTTTACCTGACAGTGCAAATCTTTAAATATTAAAATAATTGAATAACCGCAGAGGATGGATAGGATAATATTAATAAAGGAATGCTGAAATAAAATTGAAAATGGAATAGAAATATATCATAGATTATTGAATGGTGGGAAAAAGAGCTGATAAAATAGCAATAAAGCGATAACAGTGATAATAGAAAATGATATTGAAAGGATTATTTCAAATTAAAAAAACAAAATTATATGCGCCTGTTATGGTACTAAATCTACAGATGCAATTGGTTTGCATTTGATAAAATGCAGTCCACCACTGCATACAATAATCACTATTTTATTTATTAATCGTTGTTAAAATATAATTCTCAAATATTCGATCAAAGCTTAAATATCACTTCTTCTAAGGCAAATGATCAAAGATCGCCCTGATAATTCTGCAATATTATTCATTTAAATGCAAGTAATTATCATAAATATTAGTTATCATTGCAAAACTGCTGTTTATTCTTGCTCATTCACAGTAATTATTTGTCATTTTAACAGGAAAGGTTAAGGTGGTTAAAGTCGAAATAATTCTATCAAATTTTTCTAATGTTCGTTTGCGCTCTAATTAAGTAATAATATTTTAATTTTGCAGTGACATTTGAATATGTCAAACCTATGGTGCAATAATATTCTAGAAATTAATTACGATTTAATATATTTAACATAGTAGAATAGCGCTTTAAACCATTTATCGGCTATTTGAATTAAAATTTAAAAAAATTAATTTCGAAAAAGTTTTTTAAATGATTGTCATTCCATTTGCAGTCACATTTAAATTTGTGGCAAAAAAAAAAAGAGATTAGTAAAAAATTAAATTAATGTTTGAGGATATTTTAAGCAAAAGGAAAAAAGTGGACGAATGCTTGACATAAATAATTTTGCAAGAATTCATTTTCCTATTCAGTCGAATTATTAAATTAAATGGTTCAAACAAATGCAATAAATCACTCACTGCAAGGATGGCACGAGAAGTGTCTCTATTTCATCGTTATTCAACGGAACAGACAATTCGGGAAATGACATTAACAACTGGAACGAAAATGAACTATCCGAGTGTTCATTGAACCACACGAAAAAGAAAGGAAACTGAAAATGAACAATTCGGAATGTGACTGATCTGAAATTATAACAAAAGAGAGCGTAATTAAAAGGGAGGAGATAGCGATGAAACTTAGTCGGAATGTTTATTATTTACGTTGAAATACTTCTTTCCTTTTTTATGTACTAAGAGATTTCGAAGCAGGAGAAGGGCAAAGGTGCGGAGCTGCGGAAGTAGAAGAGATAAGAGAAGGTCAGGAAGGTGTGGAGATTCGGAAATGGAAGAGATAAGAGAAAGTCAAGAAGGTGTGGAGATGCGGAAATGAGGTAGAGGCGGAGATAGCAGTAATTAAGATTAAAAATGTTTGTTAATCATCAAAATAATTAATTCAATGAGTTGCTTGTTTTTAAATTTTTTCTTTTTTTGATTCTTTTCAGAAGAAGACATTTTGCTAATTTGCCAAGCATTTCTTTGCCTGTAAAGAAAAAATAATTCATACATAAATAGTTCAATCAAAATTCAAAAAAAAGAAAAGAAAGGAAACCTTAGGAGAAAGTATTTGAAAACAAGAATTTTATATGACATGACATTTTCATTATCACTTATAGTAAGCACCTCGTCGAATATTCCACCTTTTTTTCATGTAATAAATGAAGAGAGGTGAAAAGAAGAAAGAGAGAAAGTAGCAAATCTAAATTGTTTGCGATAATTATTACTCTTTTTATTCATACAATCTTGAAGTTGATTATTTGTTTGTTTAGAGTGAATGGAAGGAAACCAACTAGCTGAAATTATTTCTCGGTGCTAATTAGCAACATTAAGATGAATCTCACCAACTATCTCTCTGGTGAGGTTCGTTTAAATATTGAAAGAAAAATTCTCAGAAGTTTTTATTTTTATTTTTTTTTTGTGTTTTTTTCTTGTTTAACAAGAGAAATCAAGTAGAAAAAAAGTAATATTGAACAAATGATTAGTTTAATTGTTTAATTAAGATTCCAAAAACTCCACCTAGTGGTGCATCAAGTAGCAAGAAACCATTTTGAACAAGTTTTTTTTTTTCTCTCTACAGCAGCAATTTTATTCCTTCTGCCTAATTCAGAACGGTCACTTTGTATTCAGAGCAAAGCCGGAAGAAAAACTGCCACAGTTAGAATTTGAGAATTAGATAAATTGATATGGAATATGAATTTCTTTAATGAAAACAAATTTGATTACTGTATGTTATCTTTTTGGTACGAATTCTTTTAATATAATATCAAAATCCTTGAACAATGTACTTTGCACAATCACTTTTTTTTTTATAAGGTGTAATTATTCCTAAAAATTTTTGAAAGCCATCGTATACATCCTTACTGCAAATTTTTATTGCAAAACTGTTCACTGTTTCTTTGAGAGCAAAATTCGGTTGTTTTCAGTTGAACAGTGACATTTATTGAAATTTCGCAAAAGTTAAACAACTCCTTCAATTTTAATCAAAGTCAACGATCTACTCAAAAAATACAATTTTCGATGAAAAACCAAATTTCGGGAAACTATCAATACAGCACATATAAGAGACACTGTCTTGCTTACTACAACAGTAGTTTCTTGAAGAAGATGTAATACATTAATTTAAATTTGAATTTGTAACTTTGCAAAAAAAAAAAAAAAATTTCATGTAACAAGAAAAACGAAAGACAATTGGATATCGAAGAGAATCACAGACAGCAACTGATGAAAACATTTCAAGTAATGCACATTGGGGTGAGTGAAGAATATAAGTGAAACAATCAAAATTGAAGGCAAATAAATGAAAGTCTTAAATAAACAAAGCGAATTTGAAGACTGCTTGTTAAACACTCCAAAAATATCAGTTAAATTTCTTGAACTTATTTATTTACTTCAAAAAATAAAAAATAACAATAGATAAAACTACTCAGTCACTACGAACACTAAAAGAATCTTTTTAATGCTGTTGTTAAATCTTTTCATTTTAATTTATTTATTCATTCATGAAATCAATTTTTTCCCTTTAAATATTTGCTAAAAAATATGCAAAAAAGTTAGTTTAAAATAAAAAACTAAATACTTTTGCATAGCATAATACTTCTAAAAAATAATCATTTTTAGAGTATTTCAGACAGCCTTTTACAAAGCGAAGGCAACTTTAACTATTACTAATAAAAGACAAATTATTATTACTGCACGAACATATATTGCACTAAAAAAAAAAAAAAAAAAAAAGAAAAAAAAACAACTAGAAAGAAAGTTTACGGGAAAATGAATAAAACAAACGGCAATACCCTACGAATTAAATTATTAATAGAATTACTTCCTTCGATATAAATAGATTAGAAAAAAAAAAGAGTAATACTGAAACAATGTAATGAAATGACAAAAAGAAAATCGTTAGAAAAAACACATCAAGAAATGACTTGAATTTAATTTTAAGTAATGATAATGCATTTTTAAAAATACCCCGAAAATGCTTTTTTCCTGGTTCTTTTAAATCTTTTTGCAAAACAATTACAGTTTTTTAAAATCCATATCATACACTTCGATCTAATCGCTTTTTCTAACTTTTATTGTTTTTTTTTACAATCGTTTTTTGCTATCCTCAATACGTTCGAAACAATTAAAATAATTAATATCCATAATATAAGAGACTAATGGAAAAAATGAGGAAAGATGTGGATTCAAATATTCTATTCATTCTTATCTGTCCTCATTTTCTCATTTTTTCGATACCATTGTCAATCTTTAAATTCTAAATGCTGCAGAGAAAACTGGTACACCGTCATACATGTTTACACTCGAATTTCACTTCTCTTTTAATTTGGCAATCCTAATTTCATAACAAAAAATTGTCAATTCTAAATATTACTGAGAAATTCCAATTCCCTTTTATTATTGAAGGCATTTTTTATTCTTTAAATTTAAATAAAATAAATCAATACACATCCTTCTGATTCTCGGAATTTTCCAGCTCTTCAAATATTTACGTTGGAAAAAAAATGACATGATATTCTCGATGTAATGAAAGCAAAAAGTGAAGAATTACGTCTCCTGAACGAGGTAAACAAAAAAAAACTGGAAATAAGTGAAGTGAACTGGTACATTTAGAAAACAATGCAATATCAAACTGTTAAAATGAAAGGAAAAAAAAAACATTTTTAGCTTAAGCGAAAAAGAAAAAAAAAAAGGTTAAATTTTTTAAAAACAAAAGAAAAAATGAGCAGAATTGGGACAAAATGAAGAATGAAGAAGACAGTATAAAACAGAAGCGGAAGGAGATGAGTTATCGAAGAAAAGTTGTCTTCAAGATATCATTTAAGTAAAGTGCCACAGCCTGGGCATTTGTTGCTTGATCAGCTTGCATGAAAGCCAGCGTTTTCTCTTGGCACTCTAAAATTTTCCGTTGCAAAATTTCGTTCTGTTCCCTCAAGAAGCGACCTTCCTGTTCATATTGTCGTGCTGAATTCTCCGATGCTGTCACACGAGTACTGAAGCGAATTGCATCCGACTGAAATTTAACTTTCACATAAACATTACAAGTATTACGTAGAAAGCGTGATGGAGATAACGATATCCTTCAGTGTAAAAGAGAAATGATGAAAATTAATTAATAATTAGAAGAAAAAAAATGAAGAAAAGAAACTAGTCCTTTGAAAATATTCCAGAAAATGAGAACATTTGAAAAATGATTTCCATGATAAGTTTCCTTCATTTTGTCAAAAAGAAAATTTTTATTTCTTTAGTTCAATCCTTTACTTTTTGGGCCGAAGAAAAAAATGAGAATGAGTTTTCAAATATTTGAAATATTAGAAACTTTAAATAACAAAAAAGTCAAGAATTTACTTGAAGTGTGGCAGTTCTGCCTTCAAGATAACGGCATCTATTCTCGGCCATTGCTAACTTTCCCCTATATATAGCACATTCGTAGCACTCTCGAGATGTAGGTGGCGAAGTACCAGTACTTATACTACTATGAGTTTCGGATGGTGATATGTGATTCTCAATATGATCTGATGATTCGCTTATTGTATGTTCTCCTTTATTGTTATTGCTGCCATTGTTGATAATAATATTATCAATATTATTGTTCTACAATGGAATTATAGGTAATAAAAAACTGACTTATTATTAAGAAATCAACTTGTAAATCTGTTCAGTTTTATACAATAAAAATGCAACGAGAAGTTTCAGAGAGTCTTGAAAAGAAAAAAATAGAAGTTACAGCACTAACTATTATTAAATTGGACTTTATAAAGTTCCTAATCAATTGTTAGTTAACAGCATTAGTTAGGGCAACAATATGACGTTACCAGAGTGATAAATCTTTTCAAAAAATCAGCATTGAAAAAAAAATGGTATGAACAACCTATTTTTCTATAGTATGTAAACACAAATTTTAATTATTTTGGGCAAATTTATTGAGAAAATTATAATCTCACGCATAAATTAATTTGAAATTTACCTTGTTTTTATTCGATATATGATTATAATAGAAACTGTAAAAATTTACCGAAATACCATTGAGAAGATCTTTGCATTCATCGTTCTTCAACATTAGGCTAACATTTTTTGGAGAACTATTTATTGCTGAACGTAAATTTGGCATTGTTTTCGATGAAATACTTCCAACAGCAGCATTAGAAGCTGGCCTCAGTAAGGATTCATGTAATATTCTGAAGTCAATCGTCTAATATACAAACGCAAACGCATGTAGAAACATAATAAAACAAATTTTGAAGACATACTTTTTACTATCTTCAACTTCATTAGCACTTTTCGGTCGTTCGATGCTACCGTTACTACTATTATTATTATCGCTTTCGTCGTGATCCATCGCTGCTTCTATTTTAGTATGTTTACTATTTAATTCTATCTGAAAATATTTCCACAACAATGAAGAACTACTGAAAAATTATTCATTTAAATAAATTACGGAGTAGGAAGTTTTTCAGAATCCATTATTAAAAGAAAAAAAGAAAAAAAAAAAACGAAATAATTATAGAACGTGGCCTTCTTTTTTCGTCATTTTTGGCAGATATTTGATGTTTTAATTTTATTAGTACCATAACATTTTCTCATCCTTTTCGTATTTAGTTAAGCCCATCTTGTTTCGTCTTTTTTGATTCATTAACGATGACGGTAATTATGACGGTAGTAATGATCTCCGATATAATCAGTTATTTTAAAGACACTCAATTATTTCATTAATTATGATAATGAAAAGAAATTTTCGGGTGATTTTCCAAAAAAAAAAAAACGTTTTTCTAATATTTATTTTACTAATTCAAAATCGTTCGTTATTTTATTTCCATTAATGCCAAATTCATTTCCATTATTTAAGTCGTTTAATTTTTACTTTTATTTTTTAAATAAAAAAAAAAAAAAAAGAATATATTACAATATGGGATCGATGCTGTTGGGTGTTATTTCTCTCAGTTATTATATCATCGTCATACTCTTTGTCAACATTAATTTCATCTTCTTCAGCGACCAAATTGACATCAGATTCCTTTGATGAACATATATCCAACGGATTTCCTTCATTTGTATCTATGATTAAAAAAAACTTAGTGTCTAACTTTTTAAGATTAATAATTGACGAAGCAAACAAGAATATTTTGAGGTGAAATTCGCTAGCGCAAAAATCTTATTTGTTAATAAGATAGATTATACGATTGATTAAGGAAAGGGATCCTTACTTGACTGATCCATTTTTGGATAAGTGGAAAGCCATGCAGCGAGACCAAAGCTGGACTGTGCAACTAAATTGTTGAGCATCAAACGTTCACGTAATTTTGACATCAAATCGTCCACGTGTGTTCCACTTCCGGATGCATCTCGAAGGAGAGCCATTTGCGGAAATAGAGTGGCTGCTGCCGCTTGCAGTGCTATAAAAGAAGTATCAAAAAAGGAAAATTAGAATATTACACTGCGAGATTTATCATGTTTCAGTTAACTTACAAGTTTGTTCGCTAAGACTGACTGCTTGTTGCGGTGCAAGGCCAACTAGTGAATGAAGTTGTAGTGGAGCGAATGGATTCGTTGCTGGAACTCGAGGTTGCGGAACGTGAAGTGTTGATGATTGCGGTGAATGACGCCCTTTTTCTGTCAGGTTGTTTTGATTAGTTAAATTTTCATTTTGCTGCTGCTGCTGCTGTTGTTGTTGCTCATGTTGATGTTGATTTTGATGTACAGCAGGTGGATTACCTTTACCGATCACCGGGACTGATATTGTTTTTCCTTCTTCCTTCGCCTAAAAAATATTTACGAATCTAGTTGCCATTGCCTTCTAGCACTTCAATTTAAATAAAAATAAATGTTCAGATTTATTGGCAATCAAATTATTAATTATTTGCAATTTCGTCATCGAACAGTCTATCTTTAATAGACCGGCCTATTCTGATTATATGATGAAATGATTTTGTTACTCTTTTCTCAATGAAGTTTTGATTAATTATACGGATGATTAACTTTGCACAAACTGAACTGTAAAAATGAACGAATCATATGGCGCAGTACCTGCATGTGCATGTGCAAACTTGTTTTATCAGGGAAAGCCCAATTGCAGCAACGACACATGAACATGCGCGAAATTTGATGTTGTTTATACATATGAGCCCGAAGTGTTTCATTGCCTACAAATTAAGTATATTAAAGTGAAAAATTAAAATTTAACTTAATACTATTAATGGAATATTAAAATAAGTTTATTATAACTATAATAAAAAGAATTCTCTGTAACTGTTAAAATAAGTGGACGGAAAAAATCAAAACGGTTTAATTTATTTCATCAGAAAATTACAAAAGCAAAAGAAAAAGAAAAACATTGCATTGATATCTGTAATTTTATATTACTCTCATTAATTATTAAAAAGAGAAAAGAAACTACAGCTATCAGAATAAACAAGAAAATTCTTGTACAATATATGTAAAATATTTATTTATTTATTTTTTTCCTAACATTTCTCTTTTATCTTTTTGGTCTTAGTAATTCATCGATAAACTGAAATAAAGAAATATAAAAATCTTTGAAAAATTTTTACCAACAATAATTTTAGAAAGCTTTCAAATATAAATTATAAAGATTAAAGAAAGTTATAAAAAAATTTGAATAGTCCAATAATTCTATCATACTTCATCGTTATATAATAATGAATGAATTTCACGACATATTTCTGGAAGCTTCAAAAGAATTACAAACTTCATTAAGAATTAATTAAAAAAGACTCATGCATAAAATTTTTTCTCTACCTACTTCTCTTTATCCTTTTTCTTTGACATCAAATATAAAATCAAATAGCTACTGATGTACGAAATATTTAACAGAATAACAGCTACTGAAGTAAGAAATATTTAACAGAATATAGTTCATTTGCAACAAGTATGACGAACACTTCTGATAGGAAAGATTATGAATTCTACTTAAATAGAAACAGTTCTATAATTCTTAACCTTCGTATCTGATTTATAGCAGTTATTGTAGACTTTTGATTATAAATAATTTTTTTTTCTGCTATTGGTGAAGAAGTGTTTAAAACAAAAAAAAAAAGCAGGATTTATGAACTTAAAATTTAAGAAATTATTGAATAGAAAAATTTTTGAGAGATAATTTAATTTTCGTCAAAAAAAAGAAAAGAAAATTGAGAACCGAATTGGAAACTATTCGTCATTTCATCATTCATTCTTCTTTATCATGAAAAGGAATGCATGATGAATAGTTTCCAATTCTTTTTCTCTTATCTCTTATTTTTTAATCCCTATTTATTTTTTTTTTGTTGAAGAAGATGGAGAAAAATTGAATTCATCCAACTATTCATCAATTAGTTTATACCTGTTCTTGCCTCAGAAGATCTCTACTCCCGAGAAATACCGGGAAACGAAACAGTACAAAATGGTTCCTGTATCCCTGTCAGTTCAAATTAACGGCAATATAATTCATATAGGTACATGTTGTTCCGTTTAGAATTTATTATTTGTAGATTCTCTTTCTAAATTTTTTCCGACCTTTCCTTTGTTCTCCATCTTTTTTTTATTTCTTTTTTCCTTTCTTAATTTCATTTTTCGTCAATAATAAATTATAATACGGCTGAAAAATGACAATTTCTGTTGCTATTTTTTGATGAAGATGACAATTAATCAAGTTTAAGTATTGTTCTTTATAAAATATTATCGAATAAATTGTTTCGGCATGTTGTCTTTAATGTGTACGATGAAAGAATTATACTCATAAATGGCAATTAATTTTTTTGTAAACTACAACAACAGAATAAATTGTTTCAATGAATTTATTGTAAAAATTTTGGAGTAAAATGAATATTCTGGAAATGTTTGTTATTTTACACGTTTAAAACCATATCATAATGATGCGAAAAGAAGTGGAATGAAACAAACATACATAACTTCATTAATTTTGAACAGTAAACTAATAGTTAAAATTACCTCTTTTTGTGGCTATATTGCAACATTATACTGAAATGAAAAAAAGAAAAAAAATTACTTACCAAAAAGACAGTCCTTCGTCGATGATTTGGAAATATAATTTTTTTAATTTTCCAAGAATAAGTAATAAATTAAAACAATAACTTACTCCGTAGAACTAATGAGCTGAAAATCAACGGTCAAATATATTAATCCTAGTGGAGGAGCGCAAAAATTTGCTAAATTATGTTGCGGAGAAACTCATTTTTTAACACCCAAATTGAATTTCTGTTCAAGCATTAAAATAAGCGGGATCCTTCCACTTCTCATACATATGTTTTATCATACTCTTATTTTGGTAAAAAACTATTTTTAAGTTTTTACTCAAAAAAAAAAAATTCGTTCGCAATATTTAAACTTTATTTTAATTTCACTTTTAAATATGTGACGTTTCTTTGGTTCGTTATATGTTTTCTTTTGTCATTAGCTTAATTAGAAAAATTATGTGATTAAATATGATAGCAGTTAAAAAATATGTCTTGAATAAATTTTTATCTTTTTAAAAATTGAGAATCCCATGAGAAATTTGGTGATATTCTAAAAGGGATTTAAAATATTCAAAATGAATCAACATTATGGCATATAGAAATCGAAAAGATCCTAATCGTAAAAAAATTAAGGAAAAAGATGAAAATCTAAAATAGATACTTTAAAAGTTAAAAAAAATCCTATTCATTTGCTGGATAAAAAAAAGTGTATGCGTAACATTTTTAGAAGGACTTTAATAAAATTTTTATTGTTTCTAATTTAAATAGAATTTATTGATAAAATGGAACTAGTGTGAATTTTTTATTGTTTTGGTTTAATAAAGGGAAAAAAATATTAAAAGATTAATAGTTGCAGAAGCAATGCAACATGAAAATTAAAATACTTTTTTATGATTTGTTAAAATTCTTATTGAATACATCAATGGAACATTCTTTTAAAAATTTTAATGTAAAGTAAAATCCAAAGTACAATCAGTACGTAAGGTATTCATTCAAGTAAAAATGCATTATTAATGAAGTAAAAGTGTGATTCAAGATTTTCACTATGATTCAAGCTATGT
Source organism: Setaria digitata (assembly GCA_003640385.1). Classification (NCBI taxonomy): domain Eukaryota; kingdom Metazoa; phylum Nematoda; class Chromadorea; order Rhabditida; family Setariidae; genus Setaria; species Setaria digitata. The sequence goes on along the minus strand of RCAB01000044.1, from coordinate 100,535 downwards.
GCTACTACATATGCTTACCTTTAAAGTTGGGATGTGAATTTCGAAAATGAATTTTGACAAATTGACTGGAACGACATTATTGAAAGAAAGATGACCAGTAACGAACATGGCGAGGATACTTCAACAGTTCATTTGTTTGTTTGTTTTTAAATAGTTGTTGAAACGAAAGAACAGAAAAGCGAAGGGAAAGAAAAGACGAGCAGAAAGAGGAAAAGAAAGAATATTTGAAAATAATACAGTTAATTATTATCATTTAATTATGAACATAGGTAAAGAATATAAAATATTATTACCCCGTTGTACAATTGTTGTAGGACGTTGTGGTACAATCAGATGATTATCAACAGTTGACCGTTCTGTATTGCTTGATGTTGCCAGTTCCAAATAATTTGTTGAATGACTGTGAGAAATTGTACAATTTGTATTCGCCACTTTTAAATTCCGAAAATTATTGAAATTTCGAGTATTCACACGTGACTGTTGCTGCTGTTGTTGCTGCTGCTGTTGTTGTTGTTGTTGCTGTTGCTGTTGTTGTTGTTGTGGATCACCACGAAGTTTACGCTTACGAGATCCAGCAAAGCCAGCCCATTCATATGCTCGAAGATATTCATGCTTTCGTTGCAATATGCGACAAACATTACTTTTAGCAATTGAGTACCGTTCCGCAATGCTTGCTTGACTCATTCCGGCATTTTCTTCCGCTAACCGTATCAACTGAACCTTTTCCTCAAGAGTTAATTCTTTGTACGGTTTCTTCTTGCGTCGCTCAGTTGTGGTAGTAGTTGGAGTTGAGGAATCAACGGCCATTTCGTCGATGCTACGTCTTGCCACCAACGATTCATCCGTTTTTGTCGTTGACTCAACACATAATGCCACGGGTGACAAATTTCCCATGGATCGAGGTTTAACCGGATGAAAAGCCCCACCACTACTACCATTGCTGCTACTATCACCATTACTGCTACCACCACCAGCACTACTACCACCACCACTACTGCTACCGCTACTACCGGCACTACCACCATTACTACCATCTTCATCCTTATTGTTTTTATTGTTGCCGCTGCTCCTGCTACTACTACTATTTTTAGCATTTTGTAACATGTGGAATTGACAATTGAAGTAAGAATTTGCGTTGTTGCAATCGTATGTGAATTAGAAGTTGCTTCGTTTCGCATCCAACCAAAAATGATTTACTGTATAGCCTCAAACGGAAGAATATTTTTTTAAAACAATCGAAATAGGATTCTGATGGGAAACTTCTGAGGGAATCATTCAAAGGACCGAAATAAGCGTAGAAATGATCGAAATCAAATAAATGAAACCAACTTAATTAATAGAGTCAATTAATAACACCAGACACATATAAGTATGCAGAATTATTTAGTAAAAAATCATCGTTAAAATAAATCGACAGAAACTTCGAGTGATTTAAAAAACAGATGTTTGGAAGAAATGATTAGCAGTAGTGATATGATGACAGTAAATTAGTTGTGGAAATTGTGAATAAGAGTAAATAAGCAACAATAATAATTTTAGAAGAAGTGGTAGTAGCCAGCAAGGAAAGGTAAAAAAAAAAGTACAGGACTGAAGTAATGAACGAAAGGATGAATACAAATATGGATGGATGGACAGATGGGATGATGAACGGGGACGGATGGATGGATGGGCGTATATTCTATCTTAAAAGGGATACCCGAGGGAACGGGGAACGGGGGAGGAAAAGTGAAGATGAAAGTGAGAAGATTTCGGATGACAGTGACACGGTTTGGGATGAAGGATTGGTAGGCACGAAATGGCAAAGACAGGAAGATAAGAAAATAATGAAAATGAAAATTATTATTCGTTTACTGTTGTTGTTGTTGTTGTTGTTATTGTTATTGTGATGGCCACTCATTTAACTGTGATGTCCACTTGCGGGGCGACACAGAAAAAGAAATAAAACGAAAAAAGAAAAAGGACGATACTTAATTTGCCTTGATGCAGCCTATTTTCCCAAACAAAACCATCATATTATCAATGGTAACGAAACAAAATATCTTCTTTCCAAAAAAAGAAAAAATAGTTTTCAAATGAATCGAATTGAATTAAATGAAATTGGATCAAAGATAAAAAGAAAAACTGGAAGGAAATCAAGTTTAGAATATATTGTATTTAAACTATAAAATAAAAGGAAAAGAAATTACTCAAAAATGTTTCGCATTAAGATTATAAAATAAAAACTGAAAAGAAATCAAATTCAAAATATATTGTATTGGGCCTGTAATTTAAATTATAATATATATAATAATAATGACAGCACTCATAGTAAATAAGTATTTAAACAAATGCAATTAGCTTCAGAGGAAAGAAAATAGATTAAACTTATGATGTATTATTTTAAAAATATAATTTTAGTTATGATGTCACATATAATAACTCGATAACGGAGTATCAGTAATGCAATTAGTAATAATAATGGTAAAAATTATAATAATAATAAAAATAATAGATAAAAACGGTGGATAAATGGATGATGAAAAGAAAAATAAAAAAATAGATTTTGCAAAGTAGTAATTTTGAATAATGTATAAGGAAAACAGATAATCGAAAATGAATCTAAATGAAAAAATGCATAAATTTGAATATCCACAAAAGAAAGTAGATATTTCGTTGAAATTGAATTAAATTTTTTTTTTTTTACTGTCTCTTCCTTCATTTCTTGTAGCTTGTTTTAAGAAAGGAAATAAGAATTGGAGTTGTTTTACATATAACAATTTCAATTATTTATTTTATCAATTTTAAACATATATATATATATATATATATATGTGAAAGCAATTGAAATAACTCTTTTTTCTTTAATTCAAAAAGTACTGCTTGATGGATGATAATGAAAACAAATGATAATATAAATAGTAATAGTATGATGATGACGACGATGATAATTAATGATTGGTGTAAATGGATGATAATACCGTTTGATGTTATTGTTATTGAAAATGCTGTTAGTAGCAGTAGTAATTGATGGATAACGATCATCAAAATCGGATCAAAAAATGCTGTCCTTCATGTTTGAAACGGATAGAAAAATATTCATACAACATTGCAGTTTTCAAGGAGAAAAAAAAAAAGAAAAATTTCGTACACTAAAGGAACAAGTTTTGATAAAAGAAATATAATATAGAAAATGAAAAATGAATGAATGTAAAAATTATATTTTAATTTTTCTATCTTTAAGAAGAAAAATAAAAGAGAAAATAAATAAAAAGTAAGAATAAAAGATAAATGATGACAACGATAATATAATGATAATGATAATCAATGTATAAATTTTGTTAGAAAAAAATTTGGAAAGGGAAAAATTGGTATGTTTTATTGTTTTATTTTGTTTTATTTTTTTATTGTTTGTCATTGTTGCGAGGAATTGTATGGGGCGGGAAAGGATGACCGCGAGAGGGCGGCGGAGGATGACCGGGAGAAGGCGGGGGAGAAGGCATTTATTTTCCTTTTCCACAAATTCTGAAACCAGTTCTTTCAATCACTATGATAACTGACCGTTAATGTTATTTAAAGGTAGTGGGATTGATAATAATGAATTAATAATTATGATAGTGATGAAAATGAAAATAATAAAAGTAATTAGTAATAGATTAAAAATAAAAATTGATAACAACAGTAGTCTAAAATAATAACAACAGCATTAGTAACTAACAATAGTAATTAGTAACGTTAATTAATTAATAATAACTAATCACCACTTATAATAGTAACAGTAATTAAAAATATTGTTTAATAACAACAAGTATTAATAACAACCAGTGATGATAATTAATGACGGAAATAGTGATAGCAATGATTTGTAATTAATTAAATTGTAATAATAATATAATGTTAATAATAATAAGCATGACTGTGCTTATGACTCTGACCATAATAAAGAATATAATAATAGGCTAAATTGATGAGAAATAGGATAATAAGCCTAATCCACCACTAATTCACCACAAAAAAGTTACTTCCCATATTTACTGATACTCATTTGCTGATCATATTTCCACATTCCTCTCATCATTACAAACATTCCCTTATTTAACATCTTGTCTCATTTAAAAAACAAATATATATATATATTTGTTTTTTTTATATAATATATATATGAACATTATAATTTACAAACCCCATAATCACTATTCAACAGCACATTTTCATAATGAAATTTGGATTTAGTCATAAAATACCATAAAATAATAATTATACATTTTATATACTTCCACTTACCACAATTTTTAGACTTTCAAAATTTCTTTATTTTCATGTGTCTGTATACCACATCATTTCTTCAAAAACTGATGTATATAAAATAAAAAATTATGAAATCTAATAAGCATATGAAATGATACAAGACTGCATCGATATCATGTAAGCGAAGGTAAGATAATAATCGATTCCTGTTACATTTAGAAATTCTAATGAGTAACAAGAACAAAAAATTCATTAAAATTATGGTTAAACTTATATCAATTTCTTTCAGAAATTTGCATTTTCATTAAAAAAAGGAGAGAGGAAGTGAAAGCTAATTTTTTTTCCTTCTGTTTTCATCTAAACAGAAGGAAGAATTTTCAGTAGCAGACAAAAATGGATATAAAATATGTAGTCAGAACTATATATGATGGAAAAAAGTTTAAAAAAAAAAGTAAATGAAATGTGTAGATAACAAAAAACTTGTAAATTAAGGATAAAAAAATTATGCATAAGTAGCGTTTAAAAAAAGCACTACAAAACAAAAAAAATCTGTTTTTTTTTTAAATCTTGTTTACGAAATTAAAATTTACAGATTAATTGGGTCCACTTAACTGCAATTTCATTCTTTTCAACTTTTCTATTTCCTTTCTGTCCTACTCTCATCATCCGTAATTCTTAATTTGGTTTTTCCTACACCCGTAGGGTGTACAATTTTTTTTTCAGTTATTTTTCGAATACTGTTACTCTCGCCTTTCATCGTCTCCAAATATTTGTATCCGTGTTAAATTGGTTAGATTAATCTCAAAACGTTCCTTTTTTTTCCTCTTTTTTTTGAAAGAAAACTTGTTAAAATTCTTGAGAAGAAAAATTGAAATGAAAAATAAAAGCAGAAAAAAAAGAAAAAAACTGCAGAGAAAACAAAACTGTTGGATGTTGGATAAATTTGGATGGAACAAAAAATGCACAGATATATATATATATATATCCGGTCTTATTAATTAGATGGTAACTTTTTTAAAGGCTAAAACCAATAATTTCAACAAATTGTCAATTCTCTGTTTTTCTTGCTATTTATTGTACACTTTCAGGAAAGAGGGTTTGAGAGTGTCTTATTTTAGAAGATTTATGTTTAATTGAATATACATTTTGGACTAATTTTTAATTGAAGTAATTTTCCTAAATTAAGAAAACTTATTGAACTTAGTAGCAAAAAAAGTTCTACTGACACATAATGAGAAATTGTAAAAAATTTCTCATATAATTAATTTATGAGTTAATAATAATCAAAGTTTTGGCTTTTAAATTTCTATACAATTAAAAAAAAAGGAATGAAAAAATAACACAAAACATAGCACTCAAACTAGAAAATTTTAGTTAATCGAACGAAAAATTATAAATTGGAAAAGGAAAATATTTTTTCCTCTCTCCTAGTTACGCTATACAAATAAGCGAAATTTTGTAAATAAATATATCTTCCAACTTTAGCAAATATATCATTAAATTTTTTTGCACATTTAATTTATAATGAGAATAAAAAATTAAATATTAAAGAAACAGATAGGTATGAAGCGCAAATACATATATATATATACACACACACACACACACGTACACACACCCACACATTGTCATTTTAAAGTGATGTAGAATTAGAAAATATATAAGTAAACAAAAATACCGCTCAATTTTAGTTTTGTTTTAAATTCAATTTTAAAAGCATAACAAAGTGAACATTATTAAAAGGTTAATATGAAATAATACAAATAAATAAATAAATAATGCAATGAATCGATATAATTTTGAATTTCATTTATTTTCAATACAGAAAATATTAAAAAACTGAATGAGAAAAGGAGCAGACAAATGGATAGTAAATCTGATAGAAACAACATTTTCAGTTCCAATCGGTCACTCAAATGCCAAAAATGCTGTATATATTTGTTGCGTAAGGCGGATCCAAACGATACACGAAAAATTCTCTTTTAGCAATAAGGAAAACGGAGATGATAAAGGAAATGCACAACGAGAAAATATTTTTTTAAAAATGGCTAGATTTTTTTTCTTTCTTTCTTTTTCTTTTTATTTTGTTTTATTTAACAATATGGGAAAAAAAAGGAAAAAAAATCCATGCCCCTTGTTGCAGTTTATTGGCCAAAATATATTTATTTTGATTAATTAACAAAATTGTATATTTTAACATTAAGAATGTAATGAATCGATGAATTATCACTATTCTCTAAAATTTGACTTAATCGTTTAAAGTTAGCTTTAGGTTAATCGATCAGATAAGAGAAGTGTTAAAGCAAAAGTAATAAGTTAAAGGATCACAAGGAATTGATTTGTATCATTAGTACAAAAAAAAAGAAAAAAATTAGGAAAAGACAATAAAAAGTAAAACAATACAAAAATAAAAAGAAAGATAATTCATAAAACTTTTTCCTTCAGACGTGAATGAGGATGAAAAAGTATGCCTGCCATTTAGATTCTTAAAAGTTAACATCTACTTCATAATATAACAACTTCATTACTTAATAAATGAAATTTCTAATTTTTCTCCATTCCTCTTTACTGCAATAACCTTACCATATCTTTTCCTGAAATGCTCATCAAAAATTTAACTCAAAAAAAAAAAATATTTTGGAATATTTTATTCTGTAATTTGTCTTTGCTTAATCAACAGTGTAGCTGCAGAGAATGTTCCAAATGTTGAACTAATATCAAATTAATTAACTAGTACTTTCAATTTAACCATCTGATTTTGTTATTTATACATCGGAAGCATAGGAAAACAGAGATAGCAAAAGAATCTTATTCGTCCTCATGGCTTTTCATCGATGTCATGAAATTTTGTTACTATTTTGCATATTTATCAGCAACTAATTACCTATTCTTCTTGTCAAAAATAAAATCTACTCATTGAACCCAATGGACTGAAATTTCATACAGAACTGAAAATAAATTTCTTTCGGTTAACATGTATCGAAATTTCGAAAAAAAACGTTTAGTTGGTAAGTGAAAGAAACACCGAGAATGCTCCTAGATCTCCTTTTCATAGTTTCACAAACGATTTCAACAAACATGATTTTGATAAGACTAAATTAAAACTACCAATGATAAGAGATATAATTAATAAGCTTACCTTAAAACATTGTTTTAAGCTTTTAAATACTAATGAGGTTTTAAAGTTCAAATCATTTATAATATAACAAAGTGTGAATATGGCTTATTTTTGCATTATAATTTGCATGATCAATCTTGAACCACAGCTATAAAAGCAAGAGTAAAGACTGGGAACTGAGCAAAGAAGAATGAAAAATGAACGATAATATAAAATGCGGAAGTATAATGTTGTGAATGGAAGAAGAAAAAAAAAACGTGCAATAAGTTTTAAATAAGTGTTAATAAAACGAAAAAAGTTGTTGGTTAACTGTCACCTCGATGAGTTATACAAACATATTTGATGATAGTTCTATTAAAAAATTATGGAAAAATTTTGAAGTTGCCACACTTTTCTTCATTTCATTTCATTTTATTTTTCCATTCGATTTTATTCATTTAAATTGAAAAAGTTAGATTTTTTGACACATTAAAAAAAAATTATAAAACGATATGCAAACAAGGAAGTAATAATTTTAGAACGAGATGATGATGATCACCCATTCAAACAGAATTTTGCTTTTTTTTTTTCGTTTCATAGCTAATCATTTAACAGAAATCTAAAAATGATTGAATCTTATAATGAAAATGTTAACGCTCCTTCAATATTTGCTAAGAAATGTTAAGAAACTGAATAGATAGAATCTCTTGATTTAATTAAATTTCTAATAAATTTTGCATGAAAAATACCAATTTTGTAAAAGTGCAAATTAATATAGCGTGCTAATTTTCAACAAATGATAATATAAGCCTCTTTCGTATTAATTAATAAATTTCAAATGCAATCTAAAGCTAATTTTTAGAATTTTCAATTTTTAACGCATTTTGTTGCCAATTGCAATTTTACATTTATCATGCTGATTTAAAAAATTCATTTCAAAATGAAAATTAGAAAAAGTTTACAAAAGCTTTTTTTCATTTTTTTTTTCTTTTGTAAAAAGGAAAATTGTCTTTCAGCTATTTATTTCACTGAGTTATTTCAGTTCTTCAGCAAAATAATAAAACAAAACAAAATAAAAAATGTATTCAATAGTGGAACAGAAATGTTCCAACCATCGATCTGTCTTTTTTTTTTCTTTTTTGAGTTAGCTGATAAATAATTATCTTTCTAAGTATTCAAAAAACAGGATCATCTTACCGTCAATTTTTAACATTTTAGTCTGTTTGTGTAAACTTGAATATTTCCAGTATTTGTATGTTTTATGCCAAAATTTGAACGTCTTTTTAATAAATTTTGCGCTTGAAGTTTCCAATTTTTTTAATAAATTTTGCGTTTGAAATTTTCAATTCTTTGTGATAAAAATAAGAAATAATGATTATTTTGATAAAATAAATATTTTCCAATGAAGAAAATGATGAAACACGCGCTTATAAAAAAAAATTCAAAAAACCTAGGATAACATATTCTGTAAGAGTTGAAGAGTTGGAATATGTAAATGAGGTCTCAAATTTATTTTCAACCTTCCAGACCAGAGAGATGGAATATGCAAATGAGGCCTTAAATCTATTTTCAACTTTCCAGATGTAAATGATAAGTGTTTTTGCCAAATATAGTAACGACTGAATCTACTGGGAAGAAGTTATACACTTTATGAAAAAAATGGACAGAATTTGTTAGCAATAAGAAAAATGATAGCAACTATATCAGATAACAGCTGGTAAAAAGAAAGATATGGTAATCAATTTTCACAAATTTCAAAAATCAGCATATTGTTGAAAATATTCCAAATATATACTTGAATACTTTCATTTCGTATAAATTACTATGATAAGTATAGGAATAAAAAGAAAAAAAACTAGCTCATTTTATAAATTTGTGAATGAATATAAATTTGAGCCCAATTTGAGCTCAGAAATTTTCATCACAAAATTTCATAATTTCATTCATTCATTCATCTGCAGCAGGTAATGCCACTTGCAGTAGTAGCAGTAATAGCGGGTGCCGCAAGGTACCAAGGTACCTAGTTCCGTGAGGTAACAATCCAAAAACGAGCTTTTCTTCTTTGGAAAAAAACATCAAACATCTCAAATAAGGGACAGCCAGTTTTGTTCCTTGAGGCGCTTCGTACCAATACGTACCCACTGCTACCTCGATACCTCCATGACTATCTTACAGCAGTTATTCGATGATTAACAATGATGATGATTAGAATAATGATGATTAGCATGATGATGATGACTTTTATGATGATCATTGTTACAGTGATGATATAAAGATGGATGTTATTTGAGGAGATGACGTTAAGTGCTAAATTTATGAAATCTTATCCATATTATTAATTGAAATATTGTTTAATATATAAAATTAAGGTAACAAACAACAATATTTATTGTCCTAAATTAATTGTAATTTAATTTAGGAAAAAACAAACAAAAATATCTTCCTCTTCCATTTATCTGTCAAATCACTCACTTTCCATTTCATTTTCGATACCATCAAAATTAAAATGAAATTTGGTCAAAAAAAAGAACAAAATACTTTCTCCCTCTCCCCCTCTCACTCACTCCCTCTCTTTATTAAACTTCTACGATTTGGAAACTGGGTCATGAAAAAAATGAAAAAAAATTGGGAGCAGAATTTTTTTTTTTATTTCCCATAGATGGAAAATAAAGAGAAAAAAGAATAATTGCAGAAAAATAAAAGCAAATTATGGTAGAATAAGAAGAAAAAGGGAAAAGAGAGACAAAATAGGACGGAACAGAAGAAAAGGGAGAAAAGAAAAGAAAATGAATCGAGAACTTGAAGAGAAACTGGATTAAATTAAATTTGGATAGAATGAAACAAGTAAAACTGATCTTAAAACTAGGCAAAAAATTCTCTGCTATCTTTTTTAATTTCAATTTTAACTGTTTTGATTCTTAAATTTAATTTCTAATTCACCGTTTAGAAAAAAATTTTTTTTTTTAGATGATCATCCATATTACACTTTCGTTTTCGTCCACTCACTAAAAGCACTGACACTTGACAGTTACGGTACTTAATGCTATAGTGATAGTGGCAGTTGACCTGGTCGATAAATTTGAAAACAAAACAAAAAACAAAAACAAAGAGTTCATCGTCATTTCACTTAAAACAATCAGAAGATGACAGTTCAACTGTCAAGAAAAATAATTCACACTATTTTGAATCGACGAAAAAAAAAATGCTGAAAGTGACGAAAAACTTTTTTTCGAAAAGAATTAATTGTTCAATTTTATGAATAAATGATGAAACCAATTTGAAAAATTTAAATGATTTATATGAAACGTTAAAAGAGAATAAATTAAATTGTTACCACAGTAAGTATAAAAACTTATAAATATTTGTAATGTTGAAAAAAAAAGAAGCTATTAATAAATTTATATCTTAACATACAATAGTAGCTTAATAAAATCAATTTTGGGGCATATGCAATTATTTTTCTTTTCTATAGGACAAAACTGATATCTGATGTGATATGTTTCAGCAAAAAAAAAAAAAAAATTTCGATCATTACATGATATTATGAAGTAAGCAAACGAAATATTGTTACGGATGGAATCTAAAACTGCAAAACGTCTGTTTAATAAGTGATAATTTCACCATTTGATGAATCAAAGATCATATCAGAATGATAATACTGTTATAAGATGATATATTGAATAAATAAGATGACCTGTTTGATAGAAAGTATCTGGATGAAATAGATAAGTGATAATTTCGTAATCTGATGATTTCAAATCAGCTTTTTTTTTAATGTATTTAAGGACAGTAGTTTTTCTTGAGGTGATCAACTGAGTAATTTACAGAAACTGCATTTTTCCTTTATTTTACTATGTATTTGCTATCAAAATTAATAGATACCTTAGCTGCAATTTAATTTGTTTAATAAGTTATTAAATGAGCCATTCTAAGAATAAGTGTCTGGATACGGAAAGCTTCTATGTTTAGAACAAATTATTTGATTACATATCAGATTTAAATCAAATATTCGTCTAATCTGACACAATATTTAGTGACTGTTTACTAAACAGGTAAGTTTATACACTCAGATATTTTTTCAAACAAAATACCGATGATTATAACTTGTTGTTCAATCATACCACAAATTTCAATTTTCTCTGCAAACTTTTCCATTAATTCAGCATTTTACTTTTCCGTTTCTTTTCTTTGTTTTCCATAAATCTGGTATATTATGTGAAAAAGTTCCAGAAATTCTTCATTGATAAATGTTCTATAGAAATAAACTTCACCACGGATATTTTTGTCTTTGCAATCTTTCAAAAAGCAAATAATTTCACGCCATCGTTGCCTTATTCGATCATCACCCTCTCCATCCATTTATCAACTAATTATCAATCCACTTAACTTAAATGGTGTAAAACGAAATGGTACAGAGAATGTGTGATGCAGCGGTTCGTTCCTACTTCATTAGTTATCAAATGGGTCAAGCCAATAACACACATACACCCACACACGCACATCCACACGTACCTCAATGGATGAACAAAACAGCCCCTAAATACTTCATTTTATAGTTTATCTTACGGATGAATACAAAAGATTCGATTCCATTCTTGAAAGGATTTCTTGTAATTTGCTCATTCATTCATCTCGTATTCTCTCCCTCTCCCTCCCACTCCCCATTTCGAAAGCAATTTACAATAGGAAGCAAATTTTACTAAAATGTCCAATTTAACAAAAGTTTATTTTAAAATTACGCCTCTTTAAAAGTGATTTTATGACAGCAACTTAATTACTGCTACAATAAATATTTATTTCTAACGCTACTATTAAACAATTCTACAAAAGAATATAGAATTATGCTAAAATATGTGATCTAATAACCCTAACTTTGCCATGAATTTTTTTTTCATTAGAACCAATTTTTAATATATTAAATTTATGCTAGATATTGCGGTAAATGAATTATACCAAATAAATATTCCTGCTAAAACTACTACTTAGTGATTCTTTATACTTTTATTAGCATGATATTCAATAAGACATTTTCTTTTTTGTTACTAATGCAATAATTAATATTTTTATAATAACCAATTCGCTCTTGCCGTTACAGTTCTATTAAAAAGAAGATATATTCTACTGCAATGCTACAGTAGCTGAATATAACAACAGTTACTACTATAAGTATCGCCGCTACTGTAATTTGTCACTTAAAAGAATAAACTCGAAACTTCAGATATTCCTTATGTTTGAAAAATGCTTGTAAAAATTTGCTTCATCTGTCTTTTTAGAACTGAACTCAATTACTTCATTCAAAAAAAAAAAAAGGATTATAGATTGAGAAAAAGAGAAATTAAGACTGTTTTAAAATAACTTTTAAGTTTGTTATTAAAATATCACAAAATGTAAACGACAAAGAATTTTAAATGAAAACAAATAAATTGCTGCAGCTGGTTACTGAAACTCAAATACATAATCTATTAGAAGATGAAGTCATTAGAAGTCCTCATTTTTTTGGTTCAATGTTTCCATTGCCGAATTAAATTGTCTTAATTTAAAAAAAAAAAAAAAAAAGCCCTTTTTATTATTTTTCTTTTTTAAAAAATTCAAAAATAAAACAAACTTGTAATTTCCTTCCTGCACAATGTACATGTGTAACTTTTGAAATGCGCTTGCATTCGATGACGACTTAATGATGATGAATGACAAAAAATTTTTTGGCATATTGAACAACGGAATGTTCCTGTAATATAATTCTCTTAAAAGCGCATTATATTTTGTTTATTCGAAGTACATTAGATTTGAAATGAATTCCTCGATTAACTAAAAAAGTTAATTAGTAAGTTCGATATAAAAGCAAGTATAGCTATAAGTAGATTCAGATCTTCCAAGTTCTTAAAATAAATAGTCGATTTATACACAGAAGGATGGAAGGACGTGAAAAACCGTACTTCGCCATCGATTTTATGCTACCTGATGACTTCTAGCTAGCAATATTTCTGGATGTACGTTAGGTACTAACTTTATTCATGTCTGGAAGGAGTGAAAAGACTTGATTGTATCTCAATGAAGCATTAGCTAATTTTTAATTATCAGCAACTCTACATGGACATTTATTTACTATCAAGTATTAAGCCTATTTCATTACTGCAAATGTTAAGAATGTTTTCAATTGCGATGATATATTTCTTTCTCACCGCATTAACTTACTGAAAAAACAAACCATAGTTAATCTATTCTTTAAAGAAATAATTAACTTATTCCGGATAATTATTTTTTTTTTTTTTTTTTTTTTAAGGGCAAAAAGAAACAAACCTTTCAAGTCAGGTCTTTTCAATACGGTCCTGAAATTGCCGTGCTGAGGTGTAATTCCATGCTCTGCATTATTCAACATTCGTGAATTTTGCTGAAAAAAATGTTAAATCAGTAATTGTAATTACCATATTTGGTTTATATTAGTAAAGATTTCGAGTCATTTCGAATTTCATCCCTATTTCATTACTTCTTAACAATATCTTCTGTGCACCACGCCCACGCTTACGTCGTTCTTTTACTGCAACATATTTGTAGCTAATTTTAATGGTATCAGTAGATGTAAATCACTCTGCACAATGAAAATATATTAGATGCCTTGGAGAAATTCATTGCACATACAGTTAATTTTGCGTCGAAAATTTGAATGAGAAAAAAGAGAGAGAGATGGACAATTTATCACGTCAAAGTAAGAAGATTTTGTAATTAATTAAACAGTTCCTTGAAAAAGAGAAAAAGAAGAAAAAAGCATTCCAATTAGAACAGGATAAATCTCATATACAATCTATTTATTTGGTTTGGGCGAAAAAAATATTGTTTGCTTATCATTTTTTAACGCTATGCTTATCATTAACTCGTCTCGATTAATGCCACTAAGTGCAATAAATAAGTTTAAACTATAAGGTCGAAAATGAATTAATTAAAAGCACACAAGAAATGGAGAAGTGGAAAGAAAATTAACAACTAATATTAACTTATAGGTTTTGAGAATTGGAAGTGATTTTCATGATAAGGCTAACAGACGAACTTGTTTCGAAAGTTGCTCGAGAGTTTTCACGAAATCATCATCCATTAATGCTTGCTTCGGAGGTGACGGCAAACTTGCTGAACTGCCATGTTCTGATGACGATGATGTCATCGAATTTTCCACTATACCTGTAATTTGCATATGCTATTTTGCAACAATTGCTAATTTAATAATACTTGACTAGAAAATAGTTATCTAAGCTATAAAAAGGATGAACCTAAATATTAGGAATATTAAGAAGTTAACAGTTTATGAATTTTTGTATACTATGATTAAAATTAAACTCTTCAAATACCCTTTCGATATGCAGTTCGATTTAAAAATTTCATTTTGACAATGTGTAAAATGAGCGGAAATCTCATCGATTGAAATTTCCCGACACGCACTTTTTTTTTTTTTTTTTTCATTTTTTCTTTTAATTATAGTGTTTGTAATTTTCTGCACAAAAAAAACCACATTTAAAAAACTGCATAGTATTATAAGCAGATAGACCAATTGAACTCTATTAAAATTCCTCATTTGCTAATTCGAATAGCAATTGTTCGAGTAGTTTGCATAGCCTAGTTTTTTTTCTTTTTTTTTTTTTGTTTTTTTTTGTTTTTTTTCTTTTTCCATTATAGGTTTCAGGAAGATTATATATGAAAGATTGATCTACAATATCACCTTTTGAATTCTCATATTTCTTACAATTTCCAAGTTTTATTCACATTTAAAATTTATTCCCTTTTAAATTTTGTTCACAGTTCGAAACTTTTTCCACTTTTAAGACTATTTCCTATATTTTTAAATATATATAATTATGAATATATATACAGTTGAACATTATGTATATAATCTAAAAATAACACTCGTTAAAGATTACATTATCCATCCGAATGAATTCAATACGAAAAAGAACAGGAAAGGAAGCGAAATATGCGGGAAATATCGGGGGAAGGGAATTGAGAAAAGCAACAACTTGAACAAAAACCATTCATTTTACCTAATGCCAATATTCATGATTTTACCTCATCTTCTTATCTTTCCCCTCATTCCCTCCATCTAACATTCCATTTTCCGCGCATCCCGTACCACATACTCCATCTCCTTACCTTTTCCCGTTATCATCTCCTTGTAATATCCTTTTTTTTTTTTTTTTATTTCGTTCTATTTCTGTAAGAATATGCAATACATCATAGAGATGTACATTATATGGACAATTACAGTTGCAAAAGCGTACTTTGAAACCGGTTTCTACCGAATCCTTTCCCTCTTTTCTTCCTGCTTTCCGTGCCTTTTCTCTCCTCTCTCTTCCTCTCTTTCTCTCTTCTGGATTTAAGACTTTTTACAACTGCTAATTTAGACAAAAATAGTAATTCTGATAAAAATATGTATCCTATCTCTCAGAAATTATTAGTACAGTAACTCACTGTAAAAAAAAAAGAACTAAAATTATTATTTAAAAGCTAGGCTGAAAAAATCGTTTTCTAGGTTTCTCGCATTTTATGTCGTGGATCAGCAAAACAAATTAGAAATGATTCAGTGAAAAAGTAGTGGATTAAATATCACTATAGAAGTGATAGCCGCGCAGTACTATTAAAAGTCAACTGTATCGAAATATTTTAAACTAACGTTATATAATACTAATATATTTTAGAAAGAAACAAAAAAAACATAACTGAGACAGTCATATGTGTCGTTTCATACCTTGTTATCTTTTTTCATTACATTCAAGACGGCATTTTTGTATTTTTCTTTGCTTTTTATTCGTGAAATCAGTTAGTTGTTTCCTTCTTTTTTTTTTTTTTTTTTTTGGCCAACAAAAAGACCAGCCATTTGATTTTTCCTTTTATTTCTAATTTATTTCATTGATAAGTATGAGTTTTTTCTCCCTTTCCTCAGGATCTTCTGCGCTTATTTATATGGAAAAAAAGCAGAATCTAAGATTGTCAGTGGTATCAATCTTTGTTTGAAGTAACTTGACTAGACATCGATGTCTAGTCAAGTTACTCTTTTCATATAAATTTCTATTCCTAACCGTTTCATATATATTTCGTTTCAGTGTTGAAAGAAGGATAATAGCTGATGAAGTTCCCCTTTTTTTTTTGAATTGCTTCTAATATTAGGATGGAAAATGATTCCTTCACTTATTTCTGATAAGATCAGCTGTCGTTACATAAAATATTATTGAATGTTTGAGAAGACGCACGAAGAAACTGTTGGTTATTGTAAGGGATGGAAAATTAAAATTTAAAGTAAGGAATCGGAATAATTGGATCAAAATTTGAATTAGACGAAGGTGGTGTCTCCACAATTACGTATGTACGTACGTACACACACACACACACACACACACACACACACACACAACATATACATAGCAACAACAGCAAGGGTAGAAGCAGTAACACATACGGGTCACTAGGTCATATGACCGAAAAAAAAAGAAAAAAAGGAAAACTTCCTTCCCCTAAACTTTTTTCTTGCTCCTTACTGTTCAATTGCTTCATTTATTATTTGATTCATAGCGTCATATGGGATGTCAAAGTTTCGGCGAATTTATAAGATATTATTATTAATCAGAATAATTTAAATCACAAAGAGAAAAAAAAACTATAATTTACGAGATTTTTCCCTCTCTCACACTCGCCATTTACCAGTACATTATATGGGCTTGAAACCAAGCGTTTGAAGCTCTAAAAGAGATTTGAAAAAAAAATAAAAGACATATTATTAACGAAAAGGCATTTTTATATTAATTATCGTTTTTATACGTTATTCGAAAAAAATCTTACCCAATCGTACAGCAATAAAAGCAAGCAAACGAGCGGCAAAAATTATGTGTAAATAATGTTTAATTTATTAGAATTGGTGTGATTGAAATTAATATAAAAAATTTATCACATATAATAAGCGGTGATTATACGAAATTTGTTATCTCGAAAAAAAACAATTTCAAAAATGTGGAATAATTAAAGCGGAAAGGGAATAAACTTTATGCTAGCAAAAAAGAAGCTAAGTTATCAATATTATAATGATTCTTAGCAAGCTGTCTTATTCAGTTGTTACTTTCATTATTTATTTCATTAAAATTTGCATGAAAGTTGCTTTTGATTAGAATTTTTTCGTCAAAAATCAAAATTTATTATCAAAACTTAAAGTTTTTTCATTCATTTCTGTCGATATCACTTTAGAGCTCATAATGACGTTAAAAATTTGTAAAACAGTCCAAAAATTCAAAAAAAAAGTGCAATATCTCCGAAAATTTTCTAGTTTATGAAGGATCTGACAAGGAAGCATGAAGATTAATAAGAAATCGATCGAAATGGAGATTTTTTAGAATTTAAAAGATCAAATTTCAAGAAAAGTAAGGGTTTTTAGAATCTAATTTATCAGTTTAAAATATCTGCTGGTCAATGAACCAGGATTTCTGATGATTTTGAAAAGCACTATTAATTTATAAAGTAAGTAGAAATTCGTGTACTTCTTAACTAAAGATTCAATTTATTAAAATTTGTAGCACTTTTGATCGTTGCATATGAAGTAATGCATTTTTTTGGCAAATGACATAAAACTCTTACGAAATCTCATAAACATACTAACCGCTTAATGAGAAGGAATGGTGTGTTCTCAGTGAATATCTATTAGCTTTCAAAAAAAAAAAAAAAAAAAAAGGAAAAAAATTTAAAGAAAATGAGACGAAAGAAATAGAATTATTAACAAATTTCAGTTCAATTCAGCAATTAAAATTTTAGCTAACATTTTTCTTTTTAGCTTTTTTCCTACTCATTAAAATATATCAACACTGCTATCTTAAGTAAGCCACTGTGATTTCCAGAATTGGAAAAAAGTTGTAAAGCGATTTGAGCATTGTTAAATAATTTGATTGAAAATTAAGGAATCGAAATTAATCACAAACCTTCATTATTGTCTTCCATTGCTGTCATTATTTCGTCGTTATCTTCTGCTGCTATCACTGCGGTAATACCGCTAGATTTGGATCCGTGTTGCCGTTCCGCGACACCACAAGCAGCTGCGATTTTTAGCTGTTCCTCCAGTTGCGAATGTCCGGCATTCAGTATTAATGCATCCATTACGTATAGCTTCAAAACAGATGAAATACTATAATTTTAGATACATTCTTATATTCGTAACATGCGTTTATTTGTCGTCCATTTATCATCCAAATCGATAAAATCACTATAAATCAAAGTAAAATTTGATATAAAATTTAATGAAAAAAAAAAGAAATTTTACGTATTGTAAATATGTTGTTAAAAATTAGAAATAATTAAGGCAATTAATGCAGTACCCGTAACGAATTTTATTTTATTGCTGCAAATTTTTAGAATTAATAATGTTTATTTAAAATGATAATGAAGAAAGATTTGACACGAATAAAGGGACTTTTTAAAATTTGAAAATGAAACTTTAAAGTATTTAAAGTAAGCTCACCTAAATCAGATATTCGCAAGTTAAAGATCGCATTAAACTACCCCTTTTAAATTCTATACTTCATTCTCCGAACATTGAAAAGAAACTAAATTATTATAAACCTTAGAAATTCTTAACTGACACTCTCATTATTTTGTAGAAACATTGCAAAACTTTCCAGTGTAGAAAAGGCGTGAAAAATGAAACTTCAATAATCCCTAAATTCAAAATATATATATTCCTCAAACCAAAAACTTTCAAATTTCACAATTAGTATGATTACATAAATGTTCACTTTAGAAAAATTCTTTTAGACCAATACAAAGATAAAAATAAACGAAAAAGGTAAAGTTTTTTACAGTGACTAATTAAAATTTTTCACCTGGAATTGTAAAGACATAATTTGGATGAATGGCAAATTGGAGAAAGGAAAAATTACTTTTAATTATTATATTAGCAATAAAAACCCTATTTTACAATTTGTGAATTCATCAATAATAAAATGAGTAAATGAGGAGAAAGTAAGAGAAAAAGGAAGCAAGAAGCAAAAAAGGATCAGAAATTCTTCTTTTAGAAATGAAAATTTGTGATGAATGAAATAGCGAAAGGAATTTAGGTTCTAAGACAAAAAGAAAGAACTGATATTAAAAAAAAAACTTGAAACTTGGAAATTTTTAGAAAATGATATCCATACAAATTCCACACCAAATACTGCTGATAGCAAAAATTTTGCGTTCGTTGGTTGGATGATTGATAGCTTGTATTCGTTCACTGGATAGATAGTTAATTAGTGATAGCTTGCATTTATTGGTTAGAGAGATGCCTAATTAGTGATAGCAATGAATAAAATATGCAAAATAATTAATTGGTGAAAGAAGAAATTCCTATTTGATAATATTCCAAGCAATTGCTACAACAAACAACGAACAACAAGAACCCATTCAGGACAAACCAATATAACAATTGTAACGACTGACCATTCCAGAAAAATGGTTCATATTGCTTGAACGATTCTTAGGAAGAAATGGTGCAGTAGGAAGGGAGCACGCGGGGGACACTGAGAAATGGGAGGGGAAGACCTAATTCGATAAGCTCCGGGGGATCAATCAGGGTTACTCGACGGGGTCCTATTTACCGAACTACAGTACAGCCAGCCCCGCCACCACCATTATCATCAGCAATTCGGCCAATTTCTCTTTCTTTTCATTCATTTCATTTCAATTTTCACTCTCATTCCGAATAGCTCTCATTCATTCATTCTTTCCACTTCCACACATCTTCTAATTCACGCATCCACACGCATCCACACGCATCCACACGCACCACGCATACCTACTTCTCTGTGTTTTGAACAATACACTTACGTGACACTTGAGTGGAATAACCGAGAAGGAATGAAGAGGAGGCACAATCTGGAGTACTGAAAATGAGAGAGGAAAAAGAAAAAGTGAGTCTAAGTAAGAAGTGAATAAGGACGAAGAAATAGCGGGAAAGAAAACAGGCAGTATGCAAATTAAGTGAAAGTAAAGAGGAAACACATGGATATGTTATACTTAAGCTTGAGCTTCAGACTAGGTCTGAAGCTGTGATAGTTCACTATGGGCTTATCAAAACCCTAGTCTGAAGCTGTGATAGTTCACTATGGGCTTATCAAAACCCTTCGGAATCTGATAAATAAGAAAAGACAAAATACCCTTTATCATCATGACGAGGGGAAAAGCAGGGAGGAAAGGTTGAGATTCTTGATGAATAAAACATAGGTCAGCTTAGCTCTTGCTAATGATGGTGATGATGATGGCTTGCTGTTGACGATGACAATGATGGTGATAGTGATGACGATGATGACGATGATGATGGCTTGATGCCGATTGGAAAAAGGAGCATTTTTGAAGTAGTTTTAATTGTTGTATATGTTGTTGTATTGTTCAGTGAAGGAGCATTGGAGCAGGACATCATCGACCCAAATTCGACCGATCGTCGTCGAAGTCAAAGCAATCGTAGTCGGTTGCTCATATACCCGGTTTCATGCCATATATCATAATGTAGATAGATTACTTATCATTATCACTTTTGAAATCACCTTGTTAACACTTAGCTGCCTCTTATCATCAAATGCTACATATCATTTTCCTTAACAGTTATAATCACAATAGTAAAATAGCTTAATGGATTAGGCCTTTATTTTCTTTTTTCTTCCTTTTCATTCTAACATTTAATATTTTTTAATTTAATCATAATCTTATCAGTTCTTGATAATTACTGCATTAAAAAAGAAATTAAGATTGATTGCTAAAAAAAGTAAAGAAAAAAATAAGCAATTGAGAGAAGTTAAAAGTTTGCATTTTTTTCTCTTAGAAAAAAATCAGCAGGTTTATCATATTTTCATGCTAAAAAAAAATCTCCTAACATTCATCAACCACTGCTTTTGTTCTTGGCATGCTAATTATCACTAATTTATCACTAATCAATTGACATATTTTCAGAAATAAGAGAAAGTCAAATGAAAGGAAAATACAGCCAACGAAAATAGACATATATTTAATAGATCGAAAAATTAAAAGCAATAATTATAGGGAGGAGAAATATGATGAAGGAAATGAAATTTAGCAAATGATTCATTTCTTTCATTTGTAATTATGAAAAAAGAAATTCGTGAAAGAGGAAAAGAGCAAAAAGTTCTATGAAATGCAAATATATTAATTATTTTTATATATGGAAAAAAAAAAAAAGAAAAAATTAGAGGAAAATTTTTTAATTTAATCTTTCGTTTTTCTTCTCTTTTCTCTCCCCTTTTTTTCTCGGCGCAAATTATTAAATAATTCAATTTACATTTAAAAAAGTTAATTGAGGAGGGTATGAATTTGTAACTTTCCATTCAATTTAATTTTACACTATACTGCAGTAAAATTAATTAGCATAAATCATAGATCGTATTGCTTTATTTTTTTTCCCCCCCCCCCCCTTCTCTCGATAGCATTGAATAAGAGCAGCAATAACAATAACAACGATGAAAATATTGGCTATAAAAAGAGCAATGACAATAACAATAGTTGCAAGAACAATAAGTTTGATAGGAACACAATTGTTGTCATCCTGTTTGACAATTGATGACATAGTTGAGCAGAGGAGTGAAACCAGCGACTGGAACCGCTGCTACAGCACTACCTTTATTGGTCACTTCTAGCAGAGCTCACCTAAATATACCTGTTTTGCATATATTCTAAAACCTAGCGGCGGCACTCAAGGAACTACCTATTTATCAGCAACGTACGTGTATCCCACACCTTCATCTCCCTTCTCTCTTCCTTCCTATTCTTCGTCGCTACTGCATGTCTCTTTTCTGCATGCATGCATGCATGCATGCCAATCTGCTATTCTTATGTTTCATCTGGTTTATCGCTATTTACAGCAGTAACCTAGATGTGAAGAAGAATGACGAGAGGATGAATTGCATGAATATTGCCATCTCCGGTTACGTGATCGGTTCGATAGCTGCTCGTGAAGTGAAATGGCCTAGAAATGATATATTCATACAAAAGCTATTTGTATTTTTCTTTTTTTTTTTTGAAATTTAATAAAAAATTTTCAAAAAAGAAAAAAAAATTTGGTGCAGTCGTTTTTGGGATAATTAGTTTAAAAACTATTTGAAACTGAATTGATTATCTGATGTAGAGCTGCTTAAAGCTATACTCCGAAGCTAAATCGTCAATAATTTATTGATATAAAAGTCGTTTGATGATAACATTACCTTCTTTTCAACTTCTTCTCACTATAACAGCTAAAACTTTCTCAGTGTTTTTGTATGCGATTTTGAATTTTGTCTAAAAAAAAAAGTTATAAAATGTAGATTAAACAAATTGATTAATTAAAAACAATAATTTGTCCACTTTTTAGAGAAACAGTTAGTTAAAATTTCTCATTTTCAGTTAGTTTCGCTTTCTTTTTCTTTTTTATGTCGATTTTTTCCTTTTTTTTTTGAATCACCAAAGCATTGCAACGTTCATCAATTTATAACAGGAAATTTTGATTATCTCCGTTTCCTGTTTCGTTACTTTTATCATCACAACACTCCTAAATTCATTTTAATAAATCATGCTAATTTTTGTTTCACTTTTTAAATATTATTATTGATGAGACAGTAAATCAATGATAAGACTGTCTGAACAGTTTGTTTTCTCTTTTGTAATTAATTTTGTAAATTTGATAAAAAGGAGATTATGAAGGATTTAATTATGCTGGTAAATTTTTTTCAATATATCGTTATCTTACGTAACAGGATAATTTTCATTTACAGTTTATTTTTGCCAAACTTAAGAAAAGAAATAAGAAATGTAATAATTTATTAAGTTCCATTTCAGGTATCTTTTCGTGCACAATTCACTTCACGTATTTCATAATGATTCAGTTTCTTCATTTGTAAATTGTTGTAAAGTAAGCGATGTGTTTAACAAATGAATTTCGCCAATTTCAATTAACAATTGATGTAAAAAATCAGCTTTCACTAACGAGTTTCGATTGAAAGAGAATATAATCAGTGCTGCTACGATATGACAATAAGTGTAGAATGTTAATGAATGAAATAAAGGCAATAATGACAAGAAAAGTGATAAGAAGGGAGGAAAAGACCGGACGAAACACTGAGAAATTAATAAATATGACGAGTAGCTGAATCAAACTTTCGAAAGCTACTAGAGATCACTTCACGTCAATCAGAATCCCCCGTGCCTCAGTGTCTCGATACCCCGGTCATCCTGTAATCCAGTCCCGTCTTGCTTCGATCCTTCTTTCACAATAATCAAATGAACGAATGCTTGAGACCGGTTTGAAGCGCTGAAATGCATAGCCAACTTTAGATCGCATATTACTTCTCTTTCCAATGTTGCTAGTGCTATGAATAGGATGAAATGAAGGGATGAATGAATGAATCTTTTCACTATCGGAAACATTTCGAACGAACAATGAAAGTTTTAAAAGGAAGAAGAGAGTGGAGGAAAGGATTGGAATGTGACGAGAGATGGCGCTGTGAGATGTAGAAATAACTCACTCATAAAGGTGTTGCTATATTAATGACTGCTAAAATAAGAAACAATTAATACGGAGCTATGAAGGGTGGCAAAATGAACTGATCAGTTTTGACAAATTTAGCTTTCAGTCGTAGTAGGAAGAGCTCAGCGAGTTATATCAATTAACCTGCTGCTATTGTTTTTTCTTTCTTTTTTTTTGTCATCAAATTAAACTTTTTTAAATGAAAAAGGAAGGAGATTTAAAGTGNTTTAGCTTTCAGTCGTAGTAGGAAGAGCTCAGCGAGTTATATCAATTAACCTGCTGCTATTGTTTTTTCTTTTTTTTTCATCAAATTAAACTTTTTTAAATGAAAAAGGAAGGAGATTTAAAGTGGTCATGAAAGTATGCAAGAAAAAAAATTGTTATTCAGAAGCAGATAATATTTTATTTTCATTGTTTTATAACACATTTTGAGGTGCTAATTGTATGGAAGTATTATCTCATGCTATCAGTGAATATGTAAATTTGAATTAAATCTTAGAAACTTTCCAAAGTAGGATATTAATTAAGAGAAGTGAAGAAAGAAAGAATGCTAAAGAAAATTAGAAAAAAATTTTACTGATAGAATTTGCAGCAAATATATTTAGATAGCAATAAAGTTTTTTGACTTTTACCAACTTTGTTTTCTCCTCTCCCTGCTACCATGTTCTCTGAAATTGTTACCAACAAAATCATTTTTGAAAATTGCAAACAATTTTTAAATCTCCACAGCAATTTAAATATTTTAAACATAAACTTTCATACAATAAATAATGAAAAATCAACGAAATAATTATGCCTAAGTTTGCAAAAATTTATATAAAAAATCTATTATCATGAAAAGGGGAAGTGTAAAAGTTTACGGAAGTGTTCATGTAATTATTTCTGTTTTAAACAAAGGAAATTTGCGAGGTTTAACAGTGCTAGTTTATTTAACCACTTATTTTAATCACACCCAAAACGACAAAGTATGGAATGACCGGAATTGAAGAGAAATAGAATTTAAACAACTTTTACGACTATTATGACGACAGACAACATGTTCATAAATGTGCATGCTGTGAACAAGTTTTCTCCTTATCAGTCAAAATAATCCCACCGTGACATGTTCTGACCTTTGCCATTTGAGCTCTTTATATTTATATATAATTTCTAGCTAAATTTGACATGCTTGCCATGCTACTCCTGATATTTCCATACTTTTGATTTGAATTAAATTTTCATCTAATTTTGCATCGATTGTTATAAGCTTAAAATCATAAATTAGTATAGGTGCAGTTTTAATGTTTACTCAGTGACTGATATCAGTATTCTGCGATAATCCAAAACGAAAAGTTTCCAATAATCAAGAAAGTGATCGAACTCAGTTTTATCATAATTTCATAGTTTGTAAACTATTCAAAAGAAAAAAAAAAATGTATTCAAATATTAGAAGAAAAAGAGAGTAGAATATTTTTTTACAGGAAACTTACGTTTTAATACAAAATTATTGTTTTTTTTTTTGTTAATTTTAATAGAGGATAAGCAGGATAAGTGTTAGAGTTGATGTAAAATAATTAAGCTATCTTCATTCGAATTAGAAAAACTGAGGTTTTCGAGAAATTTGAAAACCATAGATTATTCTACAGGAAATTAATTCAGTTTATTAACTGAATCAAAAAACTAAAACAATAAATTGCAGCACAGTTCAGAAGTGTCGTTAAAAATGAAATAAATGAATAAAATGTTATAATTAACAACTCTCTTCAAAAGGTAAAATAGGCCTATTGAACTGAATTTTTATTGAGCATAAGTTATTCAGCAAATATTTATTTACTTCACTTTATGAATCAGTTAGAAGAGAAATTTCAGGCTAAAGATCATGCAAGTGCACAACAACAAGATTAAGAAATATGGCGTACAGCAAACAACAAATATAGGTTACGGTGATAACATGGCATTAATAATTGTTGTAGTGGTACTGAAAAGAGTAGAAAATCGTTTCTACTCTCCATACTATCGCCTCCATAATGCTGCTGCTACTGTTGTTGTTGTTGTTGTTGTTGTTGTTGTTGTCATTGTTTACGATATAGAAGCAGTGTAGGTTATCGTGAAATTACGACGATTAATAGCAGCAGTGGGTAGTAGAAATAGTTCATATTATTTATTTTGTTATTTTTATTGTTGTTGTTGTCGTCGTGGTTGTTGTTATTGTTGTTGGAACAGCAACAGATGATGAATGTTGAAGAAATTGTTACACGAAATGAAAGAAAATTGGGTCTTCTCAGCTGGTTGTATAGGTCATCATCCTGCTTCTATATATCCGTAACAAATGAAAAACTTGAAATTGGGAAATTTTCATCGAAACATAAAATATAAATGTAATGAATTGATTATGAAAAAATAATTAAAAACAAAAAATTAGAATTGATAAATTAACAATAAAATAATGCGTAAAATTACTTTCCTTTTCACGTATTTTTAAGCAAGAATTCCGGCCGGAAATGTTTCTGTTGTTAAGTAATGTAATTAGCCAAAAATGAGGCAACTTTTATTCAACGAAGAGAAAAAAAAAAAAAAAAAAAAAAAACAGACAAAGAAGAGGAACGTTTGAAAAAGAGAGGCGAGAGTTAACTTAAAATTATTTAAGTTTAACCGGAAAATAAAACAGAAACATGAGTTATGAGAAGCAAACAGTTGTTAATCATGTCTTGGCTCAAGTTAAATACATTCCTCGTGAAGCACAGGAAACGAAAATGAAAAAAATTGATATCTGCAAATCTCTTCTAATTTTTTAAAATTATTATTATTATTATTATCATTATTATTCTCTTATTACTATGATTGTGAAAATGATGGTATTATTAGTATTTTGACAATGATGAAACTATCCTTCATTTGTGTTAGAAAATGCAAAATTTGAAATCAATTTTAGAAAATGAGCGAAATGAATGCCGAGGGAATGAATAGTTTGCAGTAGTAAATTGTCATCGTTGTTTAGTTTTGATACAAGAGATAATAGTCTTCCACTTGTCCTTTCTGTTCCATTTCTTCAATACTTAAAGGACTCCTTCACCTAATTTATTCTTCCATATTTTCCTCTTTCCATCCCTCGTCCGCTTCTCGTCTCATATCCGTGACATTCCCGCTTCCCGTGTCACATTCCCGCTTCTGTTCTAATATTACCATCTGCTTTCCGTGTTCATCACGGAAGACAAAACTTCTTGAACTACCGCCTAATCACTTTTGTATTATCTATTCGCTTATATGTACTTAAGAAAAAAATATTTTCCAAATTTACTGAAAATTTCTTTCGTTGTTTACAAAATTATAAATACAAAAAAGAAAATTCTTTTTTTAGAAAATAATATATAAGTTTATTTAATTTACAAATAAATTAAATTTAAAAAATGACACCTTTACATTTGCTTCACTACATTTATTTGGTGTAAATAAACAAATTAGGCGATTAAGAAAAAAAAAATTAAAGAGCTTTTTTTAAAATATTTATGAAGAAGCAAAAAGAGAAGAGTCAAGAACCAACTGAACACTAAGATTTTTCAATTTGCAGCTGAAATTAACTGACAAAAAAACAAGGAAAAATTATATTTTATTTCCAGAAATGTCACCTAGTGGGTATTTACAGAGAGAAAAAAGGAGAGGGAGAGAGAGAGAGAAAGAGAAAGAGGAAAAAGATAAATAGACAAGAAAAGGTAGGAAAGTTTTATGAGTTACTCTTTGAGACATAAACAATAGAATTTGCAATTTAATATTGTTTTGCTTCTCTAATGAGAGAATTGTGCAGCATTTCAGAATATCGAAATTGGAAAATGAGAATTTTCAGAAGCAAGAAGCACCAGTAGAGGAAAGTGTATTGTTTCGACTTGCAAAAAAAAAAAAAAAGCGGAAAGTACGGTGAAGAATTTTGTTTCTCAAATAATTTTAGGATGAATTGAAAAGATGAACTGAAATTAACTTCTGAGAAGAGAAACATTTTAAATTTTTCTTTTTTTTCCTATTAACTGATGAACTTTGTATGAACTTCTCAAATTAAAATTTTGAGAAGTAAATAAATTAGCTTTGTCACTGCTCATTATCTTATTTCGCCTCCAAGTTTATTTCATTTCATGCAAAGTTCATGTAGGAATTGATTGTTTCGATAATAGTATTTAATAGGAGTAATAATTTCATTTTTCATTTCTTCATTTAAATTTATTTAAAAACAAATTGCTTCATTGTACCTTCCTCTTCCAGCGCTTTTTTTTTGCAACTGAAAATATTACACAGTTACTGAATTTTATTTCAAAATATACGGAATACGTTTAATCATCAAAGCTTTTCAAGTAAATTCAAATAAATGAAGTATTGAAAATTAGATTTTCAAATGTAAAAAAAAAAAAAAAAAAAGACGAAAAGTGGAAGAAATCAGAAATGGGAAAATGGGACATTTTCGAGGAAAGTTCTAAGATTGCAAAATTTCTTGACAGTTTTAGTTAGAAGTTAAAAGGACGATAAAATACCCTCCGCTAAATGACCAATTAAAAGAAGAGAAAAAAAAACTTGCTGCCGATATGAGGATCAGTGAATTGTAAGACATACAAATGCTTGGCAGAATAACAGAATGGAAAAAAAAATGTTGAAACTGTCGAAGATAGCACTTTGTTGAAGCTAATTAAAAAAAACTATGCATTAAATTTCGAAATGATTTTCGAAGGATTTTTATTGTGAAAACAGTTAAGTACGAAGGGAAACATTTGCATGGTATTATGTTTGAGATAATAAAACAAGTAATGAAACGAAAGAGAAAATATTATTGCAATTGCTTTTCTCTTTCTCATACTTTCATAGAATAAATGAATGCAAACAAATGATAATTAGATTGGTAGTGAAATAATATAATTTGCATTATCCAATTCATTTCATTCTAGTTCAGACTATTTCTGGGATGTCGCACTGAAATAGATGATTCTGATCTTTTCAATGTTTAGAAATAAATATCGTTAATTAGTTGAAAATAATGTAAAGATGGACCTAATTAACTAATATATTAGAAAAACTGCTTCTAGAAATAAATGAACCAAGTTTTAAATTACATATTGATTAAAAAGAAGAATTATTGCCAACTTTTCTATTTTAACGATTGGTCGAATACGGACGGACTTTTCTAAACGCATAAAGCTGTGGCTTGTGTGTTGCATTAAACAGTAAAAGAAAAACTTTGATGATTTTCAGCTCATTCAACTTATATGAATATGACATAATAAACAATAGCGATTAATTAAGCCAAAATAAAATTTGTAATTTTTAAAAATGAAAAATTTGATAATATTTGAAACTTCTTGTAGAATGTTTGATTTACATCCCAGACGATTCGTAGATTTGACAAGGCAAAAAATGGCTGAAAACGATTCATCGATTTACAAAACTGAACGGAATGCTTGGCAAGAATTACGAAGAACAATGGATTGTCTATCAGATCATCCATTTCAGATTATATTTATCAGTAAGCAATTACTAATAATTATATGTTTATCGTTTTAATTAGTAGTAATACTTCTGTTGGCACAATATTTAAGTATTCTGAAATGTGATCTGATATTTGCAATCATTGCAGAAGGTGAAGCAAAAGATTATTATTACCGGCAAGGAGAAATTACGCAGCCTGAAAATAGCACTCAACCTGAATTAGTATGCAATTTTAAATTAATCTCCAACTAATAATTAAATTTTACCAGCAGCTAACGTTTAAATGATAATTTTTAAAAAAGTGAAGTTCTTTTAACTGGATATTATTTATGTTACCATTCAACAATGCAAATGATTATCGTGAGCAGAAATCGTCGTCTAACTCAAAAAGAGCCAGTGATAATTGTGAGGAAAATGTTTCGAATAAAAATGTGTTGAAAGATGAAGCACCGTTGAAAATTCCAATATGCAACAGAGGCAAACATCTTCGAAACAGCAATATTGCAGAACTTAATAATATCTTCAACATCGATACAAGGAAGGTTTCAAGTCTCATTCGTATCTTGTTAACATTTCAGTGCTTATTTGCCATCTCTTCCTTATTTGTTAACTTATTTCATAAGCAACAAGCAACATTTGGTAACTTAAACTAGAAGCAAATAAAGTGTGTAGAAAACTAAGTTTTGCAAAATTTTAGTTATGCTCATTCTTATAAAACATGAACTGATAGATGGCATACGCTTTGTGGTTACAATAAGTTAAAAATTTTAAGACAATCGAGTTATCATCGCACTGCAAGGAAGTAATTAATAGAGAGCTTACATTTTGGCAAGATCGAATACAATTTGAAATGAAACAGGTTGGACATAATAAAATGGTTGAAAGAAAATTTCGATTAATTTCAGAATTTTTATTTATAAAAGTAGTAATTTGGATGGTTTCGCTAGGCGAAAAAAACGAAATTAAGGAATTTACTGGAAAAGAATGGAATTTTTATTTTTTCATCTTTTCATGCTATAAAATCCAACGCAATAAATAGCAAATAATTTTTTTTAAATTGATGTCACATTTTCTAATCATTCAAAAGTGCCATCCGGTCACATCCGGTCATTTCAGATTTGAAGCGGTCAGTCTCTTTCAGATTGATGCAATAATGAGAAATTTGTATGAGAGGATGGAGCGAATAAAAGGACTCAATCGAGAACTTCGAAATCTTTTGGTTTATTTTAAGGATGACACAGATAGTACAGTGGCATCATCAACATGCTCGAGATTATTAGCTTTCAGTGATGACGATGATGATCGTAATCTTTGAAAAAGAATGCGATTTCGTCAGCAAGTATGCCACACTTTCTGACAATAATTACTTAATACGAACATGATACAGTTGGTAAAACATGTCTTACTTGCTGACAACATTTAATCCAAATTTATGTCAAAAGGATACTGTACATTAGCTTATTGCAAGAACATTCTGTATTTATATACTGTAGAACATGCTCTATATCACATTGTTGGTGGTAAGAGCATACTGTATATTACATTAATTGGTGACAAAGGTATATATATTGTAAGTTCCAAAACCGATGATAATTTTGTATTGTTAAAGATGAGCTGCTGCTAGTTTCATTCAAAAAATGCCAGTTTCAAATATTCATTCAAAAATTAACTGATAACAAAAGCATCCTATGCATTACGCAAAATCAGTGACGAAAGAATACTGTGTAATCAATCAGCGCAGACTACAGTATACTTTTGTAATTGGTTAGCTTTGAATGAACAATTGGCAGCAGGTGCTGCATATAACGTGTAGAAGTTAATAAGTTCTGTATCTTATTATTACTTGTAATCATTTTTAATCAACAACATTGTTGTCTTAACTTGCATTGATTGCCCTTAAATCGGTGAAACTGACAGCTGGCGTGTGCTGCTAATTAAACTTCACATTTTCCAAGACAGAATTTTATTCGCAATGAGTTTGGTGTCTACTGGTTCGTCTTAACGGATTAATATTGAAGGAAGACGGCAACAGACTTGTTGTCTTTGGGTGCTGGACGCGAAAGAGTTTGAACTATTTTTGAAATTTTGAAGTTAAGATTTAAGTGTTATATTTGATTGAAAGCACTGTAATCTTGCATCACGCGACGTAATAAGACTCATCGCCGTTTCCGGCCCAGCAAGCTTAGTGACCTAGATCGAGAACTCGTACCAGACGGGAACATTGGTCGGACGGCTAATCGACGTGCCGACGAACTTCTGCCTGACGAATTCAATTTCGCAGTAGTGTAGCCATCCTCATTGTCCTCATTCACTTTATCATGTCCTTTTTCTTCATTGTTTTGAGACTTCAGAAGGACTGATAAGGAGTTCTGGATTGCTTCCTGAATGTAGATGGCTGCCACATACGACAATTCTTCTACGCTGCGATTTGTCGTTGACAGAAAGCTTATGGATGAGGGTGGTAGAAACTTACTCTCCCGAATACTAATAGGTGGACGTGATGGCGGATTACACGGTTTACTTCCTGCCTTCACGTAGAAGTATTTGCGATTCCTACGACTTATTTGTTGTTTCTCCATTTTCGAAATCCAACCACCAATTTCATGAATTTTCACCAAAGCCCCGTGTCGACGCCACGGATTTGGTCGTGATCGTTCAACGCGTTTTTCGTAGGTTCGAAAGTGCCCGAGAACTGGGAGTTCCAGTACATTCTGTGTTTTCTTCCAAACAATCTTTGTACCGTGTACGTGTCTTATTCCCGGAAACCTTGCTGATTCTATGTATTTTTGGCCGATAATGTCATCATTGAAAAAGAACGGTTGGGAGTGACGGTCTTTTCGGGATGAATTGTGCGGTGCGGTATCTTCCATACTGCTCCCTGAGTTACGCTCGACTGTGTTTTCCTGCGAAACTGAAATTCCTGTTATCAGATCTTCATTGTTATCACTGATATTTGTTCCGCTAGATTCAGGTTTTAACGAAACTTTTTTTGACATTGTTTTGAATCACTATGCAGCCGTCTTTCAACACGGATTTCTAGAAAATAATGCCATGAAGCATCACTTTTGTCTCTTACGGTTCTTTTTTTGTTAGCATTATTTACATAAATGTCTCTTTAACATTTGCATGAAAATTAAATATTTAACGAGATGTTTAGAGCTTTTGAACGAATCACATAAAGTTTTTTTCAAATTGTTCAGAACTGAAGAAAGGAGGAACCAATTCTGGGTAAATTTTCCATTCAGTTTTAATTCTAGGCTAGTTGCGACTTCTAGTTTGATTCACTTCGCTTGCCTTAATCAGAGTATAAGAGATTAACGTTTAAGGACAAATCAAATGTGATAATTTTCATAATTTACGTTAATGGAAGATAATAATTTCTCTGGATACCAAAGGACGCCATATAGTTGTCCTCTATTAACATAGAACATGAGGAAGAACTTGACTATTTATGTGACAAAAATTAGGATTTCACGGTAATTAATTAGAGATCTTTAGCTTAACTTAAGTTAGTACTCATTATTCATGTCTTTCAAATAACAGCCAAATTTGACTTGTAACCTGTGCACAGAGAAATAAATTTCATTCTTATCAGCCAAATGGAAATGTCCTACTCAGAATCATCATCTTCAGCAAAACTGTTTCGGAAAGATAGTTGCAGTAGGTGGATTTGAACTGAAGAAAAGTTTTGCAGTTATATTTATAGTCTCTTAAAATGTCCAACGAAACGTCACTGATAAAAGATAACCTTCTTCAATCGTGGATCCGATCGCTCAGAAAGATGTTTATCAACAACAATTAAGCAATTTCTCTTCAATCATGATCGAATAGGAATGTGATGCAAATCTGTGATAGTAATATTATCTCAGAGCCAACTGCTTTAATTTAATGAAGACTCAGCATGCCTGAAACTGAAGAAGTTTCTGGTACATCTCGGGCATGAACGGATCCACCATTCAGGAAATCTTCCAGAATAGGATCCATTTTTTTCCGGAACTTATTTGGACATTTGATAATGCACTTTTACAGAGCGATTTTCCGAAAGGAAACAACAAATGACCTAATTAAAAACTGAAACTTGGGCGTTATTATTTTAAAACTGAAAACAATTCAAACAATTTGGAATGATTTTTTTTTTTTTTACTTTCATAAGACTTCATCATCTACAGACACTTCATATTACTCTTACCGGATCTTTCAACTTTACGCATAGAATCCTTCCACTACCGCATTTCCAATTGCTAAATCCAGCAGAAATTTGCCACAAAATCTAATATTCCAGAAATTCTTGCTTGTTGAAGAACAGTACTATAGTAGCGGTTATTTATACTGTTTATAACATTTAGTATCAAAACACTATATGTTGGAACGAAGTAGAAGGCGAAGTTCTTTTACTTCATCAAAAGCAGCTGAAAAAACATAACTTCAGTTCATTGGATTAATGTTAAAAGATTGGAAAGGTAGAAGAATTGAGAGCAAGCTGATTTCACTAGACTGTTACTAGATAATTTTCTTAACTAGCTTAATTGCAGTTGTTCTTAAGTAGCTACACCAATAAAGATCATTTCAGATATAAAGGAAACAAATCTCGCATTTTTGACTTATTATAGTTAAGTTGCTAATGACTGCCATTTTATAATCTTATCATTTTGAGAGGAGAAATCACACTTCTGCAGCAAATACGACTAATTATACCAACTTTTTACATTAATTCTTTCTCTAATTCTTACTCTGATCTCGAAAGGAAAAATTACAATTCTAATTGTCACCGGAAAAAAATTCCAAGATGTATCTCTTCTTACTTTCTGTTCATCTGAATGTTATCATTGTAAGGAAGATAATGAAATCGAAGAGGAATGATAATTGTCAACAATTTAAGCGCAATAAAACATGCTAATAAGTCAGATCAGCAAAACCGAACTCAAATATTTTCACCCTTATTATTTTTCTTTTTTTTTTTTTTTAAATTTTGAATTTATCAAATTTTTTTGCTTGATATATGTCTGAAAAAAGAGAACTGCTAAAGTTTCTACTGCTGCAGCTTATGGAACGATCTTATTCGTCACTCAAGCAAGTTCTAAATCTAAAAAATATGTTAAAGTTGGATTTAGAAGTGTGAGAGAGATTGCATTGTATTGCAAAAAATACAACTGAATACTTTCCCTAGTTAGACAAGAAAAAAAAAAAAAGAAATGGAGTGAAAACATATACAAAGAGATAGGAAGATCGAAAGTGAAATTAAAATATTTGAAGCGAGCAGGAAAGTATTTCACACTTCATAGATTGTTTGGATGAAAAGAGAGCATTGTTATTGTTTGGCAATGGATTCTCGTTTATTTTATTTTGCTGCTGAACTTCTGAAGAGGAAGGAAAAGCTGTAAGTGATTCAGACAGAAATCGAAGAATTCAGAATTCACTCCTTCACATTTTTGTTTCCTTCTTCATTTCTATTCCTTGGATTTTTTTTTTTTTTTTTTTCCACCTCTGTCTGCATAACAGATTCACGGAAACTGAATTATTTTTACAAAAAAAAAAAAATTTCTTGCTCAAATTTTCCGATTTTCATTTATATTTAAGTGGTATAATTTTAAGCTCTAAGACTGCTGCTATATTTAATGATTAAAATAGTTTTCTTTTGGAAAACAGATAAAATGTAGAAGTGAAGAGAAGAGAATTTCTTTTGTGCTATTATCAAGATAATTTTTTTTTTTTTTTTTTTTCAGTGATAATACATTTCTCTTCGGATGTAATTTCGCTTAAATAATCAAAGAAGTAAATACTTCGAGACTAAAATTTCCCTCCTAAGAATTCGCAGAATGAATAAGTCTGTGGTACGGTTGCGCTTTCACCTTTTCCTTTTGAGACTCTTGAGATATTCAATTTGTTCTTTTTGTTTTTGAATTTTAATAACAAAATGATGTTCGATTGCTGAAGTTGGAAGTAATGCTTCAACGATAATTTATTCCTAAACTGTTGAAATATTTTACTATTGTCTATGACAAACGAGTCAAAAGTGGATAGTATGAAGAGATGGGTTATAAGTGGTACTTGTAAAGCAGTGGGTCAAGAAGCAATTTTATTTTTCTTATTAATTTACAACTCAACTATATACTGGATAAATATATATGGCTTAAATGGCTATAATTGAACCACTAGAAACATAAGAGAGACAGAATGGAAAAGGTGAAATTCCTATTGTGCCAAAAAATCTATTCCAAAACGTGTTTCAGTCAACAGTTTCTTTTTAGTTTAATCAAAAAGAAAAAGAAAAAAAAAAAAAAGAAAAATGTCTGTTCGAATGTTTCTGTACTAAATAACTTATTTACTACTTTTAAAAAATAACACGCAAATGCCCTTATCCATTCTTTCGTTCAGCAATTTCAGTTCATTTTATTCATTATGTGTCATTAATTTTTATTAGAAACAGTTTGAAAATAAAATTTCCAAAAAACAACTAAATAAATAAAAAGTCCCTTCTCAGCAAGCAGAATTTTGATTATACCCTTCATAAAATTCTCATTCCATTTCGACGTCTCTTCCTCCGTCACTGGCTCCCATCAGAGAAAATCTTTTTCTGGAATCTGATAGGAAAAGAAACCAACATTCCAAATCATTTCTCACACTTTCAGATCTTTGCTTCAGTTCGTAGGATTCGTTGATTGTTCGGCAACACTGCGCAATAAATCTAAAAAAAAAAAAAAGAAAAAGAAAACGATGAATGAATCAGATTTCGACCTTCTTAAAATGACTGCTACAAAGTTTAGAGATGAGTAAGGGGGTGCTGCTGAAGGAAATAGAGGAGCAGTAGTTTCATTCTGATTCAGCTGAATAGAAATCAATTTCGGAAAGAGAAAAAAAAGAAAGAACTTTTTAAGGTATTAATAATGACAGATTATAATTAAATTTTGGTAAGTGAAAGTTTTGAAAAGTAAATGGGCAACAGTTAAGAGTAGAAGAGATGAAAATGACATTCACTACTAATTAAATTTTATTTCACGGTATTCTGGGAATAGGAAATTCAGTATCAAGCTGGCATCATTATTATTTTCGGTTCACAACGAAAATGGTATTGAAAAGAAGAAATGGAAAAAAGACGATTGGAGAGTTCATTTTTTTTTTTTTTTTGAGGACAGTCGTAAAAGCTAGGAGGAGACGACATCTTTTGAATTAAAGATAATTATATAGTTTTCTTTTTCTTTTTAATTTCAAACTACAAACTAGATTTGTCAAATCACTTCCAGAATTTCAACTTATGCTAAAGTTTTTCGACTTTTTTTCTCCTAGATAATGCTCAAGGAAATCCTTCACGAGAAATGTAGCATTTCATGAAAGTTGGAGAAAAAGTCTCTAAATTAAGTGTTAGAAATAGACTACTAGTAATTTACTACTTTATCGCTTAGTATCATTTTATTGTGCTTTGAAAATGATATGGAATTTTTGTTTATTGCGAACGAATCAATAAAGTATGAAAGTAGAACAAGAGTAAATTAACAACACTGAAGAAAAGTACTAGGAGTTAATGTTAATCATTTGCTTTTTGCTTACTTGCTCAGCTACTTGTTGTTAATTAGTTAATTAGGAAATATACTTGAAAAAATTGGAAGATAAAGGAAAACTGAAGAAATTTTCGAATTTATTGGTAAATAAACGAACGACTTCTCATAAATGATAATCTTTGGACGAGAACGAATAAAATTATATTTGCCATTTCATACGTTTATTCATTACCCATGATGGATGGTTTATTTGTCTAGCAAGAGAGCTCCATCAGAGTACCGATTCTTCTGTAATATTTGTGAGGATGGAGTCTCATCGTCATGACCTTTGCAAACTGACCTTTCATCACCCGTCATCACTCTTTCCTCATTCTTCCTCTATTTCACATAGACTTTAAAAAAAAAATTATACGTTTCCCTTTCATCTATCCTCTTTTTCATCTATTTTTCCATATTTTGCAAATTTCAGAGAACAGCATTTGTTATAAAAAAAAAATAAGATATTGAAAGTCTGAAATGAATTATTTTTCTCTTTGTCATTGAATTTTAAACTAATCAGTCGTCTATTGTGTAAAAATTTTTTCAACTTTAAATTAAGTCATTTTTTTTACAAAAGTTATTAAATGTACCATCTGTGTAAAACTTCTATATCATTAATAGCTAATCGTTCATTTTCTGATGTTTCAGAAGGTAATTATTATTATTATTATTACTATTATTTTCATCTGCTGCATAAATTAATCTCATAAGTTTGATCCTATAGCAAATAAAAAAGTTGATAGAGTAACTGTAGCAGAATTAGGCTGATAAAGTGTGCTAAGCAAATTCATTAATTATCACTGCTTGTTCGTCCTTTATCATTGACTAATGCTTCAACTACCTGATTGCTAATTACTAATTACCCTTATCTTACACTACTTCACTGTTGAAATTTTGAAGGAAGAACACTTCTCGTATTTTCATGGTTATAGGAGAAGGACGGGGTGGTCTTCGTCATTTCCATTGAACGGATGGATTCATTAGACATTTGCGATAGATTTCACCTTGAGAAGTTCTTCCCATTCATTGTTGTATAATGTTAGTGGAACTTTTTAGCATTTATTTCCAGCGACACATGATGACGCACGTTTGATTCTCACGTGAACTTCTCAATCTAGAATCCTCGCACATTTGAGGCTTCTGAGGCAAAAGGTCTTTCATTCATTTTCATATTTCTCCTCTTTATCTTTGCATTCCCAACTGGTTCACATCAAAATAAATTTTATGAAGCACGAAGATGGGACGGGAAGATAGGATGTCCATACAGCTGGCAACAGATGTTACTGTGATGATACGTACGTACGCGTCTCGGAAACTCTTTCACGTGTTTCATTTATCTTCGTTCCCTTATCATTTTTAGATTCTCTAAAAAATTTATTTTATTTTTTATCAAATTACTTCCAATAGTTTTGCGGCTGTTTTAGAATTTTCTTTTTTTTTTTTCTTTGAATTTTTCAACAGGAAGATTTCATTTATATTTTATTAGTATGCAGTGTGATATAATACCGCTCAAAGAGTGATGAGTCTTTTCTGCAATTCAAATATAGGAAGGCAAAAATCCTTGGTGCTTGGGAATAATTTTCTCCTTCCTCTATTTCCCATTCGCTGCTAATATAATTTCATTTCTTTTACACACTTACTAGAGTGGAATTTTTCAGTTTTAGGATATGGAGACAATTAGGAATTTAATATCTCTGAATAGTAAAATCACTTGAACTGAAGTGATTTGCATTAATCCCCGCATGGTTAGCTCGTTTCGGCTAGATTAGGTCGAACTATTAAATTCTCATTCTCATAGCACTGCTTGTATCATCTACGATTTTTAATCATTACTATTGTGCGCTTCAGTGTTCCTTCGTCGGAAATCACTTTCAACCATATAATTAATAACTTTATAGTGAGGGAAGGAAGCATTTAATTGCTGGCCTAGAATGTGCCTAGCCCCAGCTGCTTGCATGCAAGTTCTATCACATTCCCTCTCATCCTTCAGACTAATGTCCTTCATTTCCCTTGCAGAAGTGGCCATAGTCAGTGCTGTCTCCTTTAGGCCACACTTACACTTCTCCTCTCACTAAAAGGCCAAGAGCCGTTTGACTTTATTCCATCGAATGCATTGCAATGACCTGCGATTCCTTTCCACTTTGTCTACCCATTCCAGTCCTACACGTTGGCCATCCTGAATCTGTTTCAATGTGGAATCATCAAGGCATACGCTCAGCGCCCTTTCCATATTTGGAAGCAGATTCCACCGGTGATTAACCTCGAGGCATCACTGTAACTTCTACTTAGTCCTCTACACTTCGTGCTACCTTTCTCTTGCGTACGTAATACTTGAATGCACGGAATGTTGTATTATCATATACCATGTACTATTTGCTCATCGAGAACAAGATCGCTCGGTGCAACAAGCAATTCTACGACCACTTCTGGTACTTCTGTCTCAGCTGATGAGCTTCGTCGCCGCCGTAGTAGTTGCAGTTGCAGGTGATGTGAATTATCTAAGCCATTTTATAAAGTTTCACATTTTTTATTGAAATTTCCGAGCTTAGTCACTTTTATGAAACTTTATTTTGCGGTTGAAATTTCAAAGACTTCTCAGCTGTCAACTGTCTGCACGAATATGTGAATGTCATTTAAAAAAATTGCTTAATTTTAAAACATTATTATCAAAGTTATCATTTACTCTCATGACACACGTTGTATCAGCTCGCGTATTCTGTAGTGCTTCCGCTTTCGATCGACGTAGTAAAGTATAGTTTTGGTGATAATATTAACAGCGTTACACTTAGATCAGTAGAGAAGCTATCAATTTCAGTGGAGAATAAAAATGTTGTCGAGTAGGTCTGCTACTGATGGAACAACAATTGCGCTCCACCGTTCCTCTTCCTCCCTTATCAATCGATCTAATTCTACATCTTTGTTTACTCCTTTCATTTACTCGTCATTGAAGGTCCAGTTCCTCAGGCACAACAGAGAAGCCCAGCACTTGGCAGAAGTCTTAATTAAAATGCCATTCAATTCTTCTAAGAAATCAGAGAGAAATATTGCAAAGCGATGGCAATCATCGCTTATCATCATCATTTGTAGTGGAAAACAACATTCAGTGATAAAAAATAAAATTTGCATCTAAGTTTGATTTTTACGAATCGGATCGAACTAAGAGGAATGAAAGTGGAATAACTTTTGATAATTTTTTTTTTTTTTTGCATCATTTGGCTGGTTAGTATGCATTATTACGAAGATTTCCTTTGGGAAAACTTGTTAGTATTGTATAAAAGATAGAGCAGGAAGTTCTCTAAGGAGGAATGATTCCTGAGACTATGAGATCGATGAGAAGAATGTAATGAAGTAAGACAAAATAGTCAAATGCATATACACTTCATCTTGTACAGCTTTGAAATTTAGATGGTAGAAGTGGACAGGACAAGCCATAGCCGCCTGACGTAGTCTTGAACTGATCTGTAAGCACTGATTGGAATTTCAATCAATAGAGTATCAGTCATCGAAAATACTATCACTTAGATACAACTATGAATTTGATAACATCAGTTGTTAGTTACTCCATCTGAATAAACTAGTCCGCCCAAGTGCGTGGGATATTTTGGAGAATAATTGCGAAGTTAATTTTAGGTTTATAAAATTAGCTGTGGTGTTATTTGCCGTGAAAAGAAAAAATTCCATTACTCAGTTGCTACATTAATCAATTGTTAGCCTACAAATTAGTAACTCCTGTTTTCTCCTTTTGGTTTATCTTCCACCAAAATATTGACTTAGGTGAGTGAATAGGGAAGGAGTATTTGGATGGTTGTTGCTAAGGCCTAAGCTAGTGTTCGCTAGTCCATAGGTCCTTCTTTCGATCTATATATTCCAGCAGTGGTCATCACATTTAGCCCATATTACATGCTTATTAGTCATTTCTGAATTCCCTAAACTAATATACCTTCTGTTGAGTTTACGAACTTCACTCCACATCTTCTAAAGGCTAGGCTATTTGAGAGCCATCCATCCAAGCAATTCATATGGCATGTTAAAGGAGCAACCAGTAGTATTATCCTTCAGGAAAAGGCTTAACACCGAGTAGAAGGTACGACGATTAGTGCTAATTGGATTGAAAAATTCACACTATTTCAGGAGTTCGTAATTACTGATTAAAATGGGTCACTGAACGCATCTATAGGATAAAGAGGAATCGTAGCTAGTGACAAAAAATATGATGAAGGATTCTGAGAAGGTGACGTAGGATTCTGATGTTATGTTGAGGATATGACGGAGGATTCTGAGGACATCCATCCTGTTTGATGGTCACTCTGTTTTGTGCCAACTAAAAAAAGTAGTTGGGAGAATTCATCAGCAGCGGTGCAGAAAATTGATGAAATGGGACGAGACATATGAGACGAATGGGTGAACCATTACGATGGCCGTCATCTGAAGTTAGTCTCGCATTGTACTGCTCCGTCAACTTTCCTATCCACTTCTACTCTCCAATTTACCTGTACGTTTACCTGTACGCAGATTGCTTACTTCACTGCTGATCTTATTCTAAGAATAGCCTTAGCTTCCGTAAAGTTATGTTAATCTTTTATTTATTTTCTTTTTATCACTGTTATGTTATCAGAAGCTAAGAAGTCAATTACATAATATTATCATTAACTTTTGGCTTCTGCTTCTGGTAAAAGTATGAATACCAATGTAAGTAGCGACAAAATAGTTAATTAATACTGGAAGTAATGATAATGAGCAAAGGCAAAAGTAATAATGATTGTTAATGTGACATTCAGAAGTATCATTGACTTGCTCATATCACCATCGTCATCAGTATCGTCTGATCCGATTCGATCCGGGTCGATCGAGTCGATTTAGCGATACAGCTGTCGATTGTATGCCAACCAGCTGGTACGCTTATTAATCATACATTTATGCAAAATAATTTTACTCCATCGGGGAGCCATTGTGTTGGAAGCGCCACTGCTTTTAGTGTCCTGATTCTTCGTCTCTTCCTTACAATGATATCGTATCATTATCATTATCATTGTGCTTTTTGGTTCTGCTCCAATCACTCAATTATCGTTCCATTTTCATCTATGATGTAAAAGTTTCTCACTAAGATGTCCAATGCTTTGATCCATTTTTCTCTTATCAGCATTAACTCATATTTCATTTTGATTTATCAGTATCATATCGCAGCTTTAAATGCCATCCAGATCGTACTTCCACTATTTACGAATCCTTCTCCTTTAATACAGCAAGCTTATCACAGTCATTATTCTATGCTATTTTTGTTAATTAATCATTTGCTTCTTTCATTTTTACGATATCTTTTGAAATGCTTCACTCAAATAACCGATCGCACTATTTTTCTCCTTCTATTCATTGTTACACTCTAATACAACTTCTCTAATTTTTAACAATTATTATCGGCAATTATAACTCATTAAGTGGTTGCCTTTAGAAATAGGACATTGAATAATCTTCATTAACTTTTTATTTTTATTTAACAAATGTTATCAAGCTTGTCCATAACTAATAAAAAAGTTTATTTCACGCATCTTCTCACTTAACGAAACTTTTAACTGCACTTAATTAAATGATTGGTAACCTAAACTAATGATAACCTCGTGTTTACCATCGGCATTAATGACCCACTCGCACATTATTACCTCTGTTATTACTAAGTACTACTACTGCTACTGTTGTTACGATTATTATTCCTACTGCTATTAATATAAAATTACAATCCTAGCAATGACCCCTTTTTTCAGTGTATTATAGCGCATCTACTGAATGCATTTTATAAATTCATGATTTGGTTTATGTACGATATGGTATTTAATAATTTTCTTAATTACAATTTTTGATAATGGAAGTTATTCTTACAAACTTTTCTTGGTTTCAACATTTTTTTTTTTTTTAATTTTATCGACTTATTTAATGGTTTTTTTCTCCCCTTTTTTGTTTGAGAAATTTAGAAGTTGAGCAGGTTTAGATAAGTTTCTCTCCTTTTTTTTCTTTTTTTAAGTGTGCAATAAAAATAATGGTGATTTTGTTGAGGAAAAGTGTACTTGGCAGGTTCCTCACAAGAGTACTTCTGTTTCCTATACCTGAAAGTTTCGAGTTGCTGCTAATTATTCACTTTTTTTGAAATAAAAAATATTATAGGAAAAGGACAAGTCTGAAGAATGATTTAGATTTTAAACTTAAAATTCGACTGCAAAAGAAAACAGTTTTGTATCATTGTTATCAAATTTATACTTTTCTCTTCGTTGCATGCCGCTTTCAATTGTTTCACTTCAAAACTAATTTCTTTTCTAGTTATCAATGAACTACCGTTAATGAGTTTTTGAATTCATTTAATTTTTTAATTAGCACTGTGAAATTAGACTATTACACAGAGAAAATGTTGCATTCTCTTGTCAGCCATTTTCATATACACTCTTTTTCTCTTCAGTTCAGCAATGAATAAATTCTCAATTTTAAAAAGCGTGCATAACAAGAATCAAACATTTCATCACAAAAAATTTCTCTTCCTTTTGTATTTAATCATTTGAGAAGATTGATGATATGGGTCAATTCCCTGAAGTGTTAAAAGTTTTGTTTAGCCTTGCCTGAAATAGCTATAAGTCTCAATTCTTCAATTTCGATCTCTCAGTTTCTTTTTAAGTGTCATTTCTTCATACAGAATTTACAAACTATCACATAATCATCGAAGTCTCTACCAGTATTTGAATACT
This sequence comes from Setaria digitata, assembly GCA_003640385.1. Lineage (NCBI taxonomy): Eukaryota > Metazoa > Nematoda > Chromadorea > Rhabditida > Setariidae > Setaria > Setaria digitata. The sequence continues at coordinate 57,008 of RCAB01000044.1, read as the reverse complement.
GCTAGAAATTTCAAAAATTAAGACAAACTAAACCTTCGTTTGGAAACGAACATTGCATCTCTTCAAAGAACTGGAGTCAAATTGTGATTATGACTGAGTTTGAGCTTATCAGTTCGATTTTTTTTTTCTTCTCACGGCATATTATTATACCTTAACGTATCGCTTTTGAAACATTTTTGGACTTGATTTAAGAAATGTTCTTTGATAGGTCTGAATGATGCAGACTGCTTTTGATTTTAGGTATTTTTCTCGCCGATGTATCAGTTTACAAGACAAAACTTTCCATATTTCAACTAATCAGCATTTTCTGATGTAAGTTCCTTATTCCAGCGATGAAGAGGGAATGATCAAGTTCGGTTCAGGCAGCTACAGTGTTCGGGAATCAGAAGGACTGAATCCACAAAGCTTGACATTCCCGGTTCGTACAATTTCCTGCACTGTTATATTCCTGGATAATACTGAACGAAGATTCGAAATTGAAGTTTGTTTTTTAATTTCCTGTTCCTTGTCATGTCTTGCTGCTAGATTGATAACGTAATTGAAAAATTCGAAATAATTAAATCTGCAAAGCAACAGTGCTGTTTGACTTCGTAAGAAGAGATTTGGAGTAGAATAAATCTAGATATTGAGATCTTGTTCCTAAAATACAATTAGTCTTAGTCAGACGAACGAAAAATTTAGTACACTACTGAACTATATCAAGGAATAGGCAGTAAAATTGAAAAAAAAAAAAAATGAATTGAAATGAGTGAACATGGAGGAGAAAGGTAACACATTTCATTTTATGATTAGAATCCCTAAGAAGAGATATATTGCGCAAGTTAGACTTTGAAGCGGCTAATAAATTGAGAAATTAGTGGTTATTGGAGATGGAAAAGCCTGGAATGAGATGCTTATTAGCAAGTGGAAATAGTTTTGCAAATGTACTTCAAAACTAGATGTGATTGGCAGTCAAGTCATGGTAACATTGAATTTAAGTGGACAGTTCAAGAACTGTCTTAATTACTGACCATATTATAGTAATTAATTGCAGCGTCATGCTAAGGGACAGATATTACTCAATATGGTGTTTGAACATCTCGAACTGGTTGAGAAAGATTATTTCGGACTGCAATATATATCTGCTCTTGAGGCCAATCAAACGGGTATTAAGGTTTGTATAATATCTTTCATTAAGGTAAAAAGTTGTTTCTCTACCGGAAATTAAAAGTCAGTAGCTTGATTGATCATATTATCATTATCTGTTTCTTCTTTTTCTTTAATTTTGTCACACGGATTTAATTTTTGTCATCAAATCAGACACTTTATCCTTGGTGAAAGTCTCATTCTGAGATAACTTTATTTTTTCAGAAATGGCTTGATCCTACCAAATCCATTAGGAAACAATTATTTTGTGAGTTTTCTTCTCATAAACCTTAATTTACGAACAAAATATTACTCTTGATTAGATTCACCAGGTGTTATGCTTACCTGTTAAGCAGAAAGGAAGTTTTTCTTCTACCTCTCTTTGTTCTTTTCTTTTTTTCATTTTCTTCTCGATATTTTCGGGAAAAGTTTTTAATATTTTATACCTTTTTCAGATCCTCCTTATCAGTTGCATTTTCGTCTCAAATTTTACGTCAGTGATCCTTCAAAGCTGATGGAAGAGTACACAAGGTTTTATTAATGCCTTCAAGAAGTGGACCATTCTCATAAAAACTTATCTATTTAGACATTAGTTCCTGTAGTTTTGCTATAATTTCATTTACTTGATGGGTGTGATGGAAAAGAAAATTAAGATATGTTTGCAGGTACCATGTCTTTCTTCAGCTCAGGAAGGATTTGTTGGAAGGTCGACTAGTTTGTCCAGAAGGTACCGCCGCAATGCTTGCTAGCTATGCTGCCCAATGTATGTTTAAGATAAATTTCTACATTATCACTGATAAGATGTTTACTGCATCTGAAGAGTCTATTTCAGTGCCTGTGACAGCATGGAATTTTGATAAATCGGAGAGACATTCTCGATGATAATTCGCAGTAAGGAGGAGTTTGATTTTCAGCAGAGTTTGGTGACTATAGTGAGGAAGAGCACGGCATAACATACCTCAATGAATTCCGAATTATTCCTGAGCAGAATATTGCCTTAATTAAGAATATAATCGACTTGCATAAACTTCACAGAGGACAAAGTCCAGCTGAAGCAGAATTTAATTTCTTGAAACATGCTAAAGATCTCGACCTGTACGGCATTGATCTCTATCCGGCTAAGGTAATTATTTCACCGATGCCTTATGGACATTCAATTACTTCTAAAAAAAATTGATTTTTAAAACAAATTTTGCATCTTTAACTTTCCAGGAAAGCAGCGGTGCAGTGATTGGAGTTGGTGTCAACAGCGCAGGTGTGGTGTTGGTGCGGTGTAATCGTCGAGAGTTGGTCTATCCCTGGCCTGCAATCATGAAATTATCATTCAAGAAAAAATTATTCAGTATACATATGCGTACTATCAATGATAACGTAAGTCCTAGGAGAAGTCATTCTAATCTGATCATTGAAGTTTGAGATGAAGGAACACTTTCGGGGCACAGAATGAGTCTGGGAATGAGAAGGAAAGAATGAAATTTGAGAAGAGAATTGCCGGTGTGATAACATATTGATTCGTATTTTATATTTTACGAGAAAAACTGTAAATATTGAAGGTATTATCTCTCTTAGTGACAATCAAAATGAACTGCAGGTGGAAGAAGATACTGTAGTCATCTTCAATATTCAGAATCCGGAAAGTTGTAAAGCATTATGGAAGAGTTGCATTGAACATCATACATTTTTCCGATTGATCGCTCCACCGGCACCACCGCCAAAGTCAATTTTTAGTATCGGAAGTCGATTTCGCTATAGGTTCGTTAAATGATCATTCAATTTCACTACAAGTGAATTAGTGATTAGTTGATAATAATGTATTTTTAATTAGCGTGATGAAAATTTCCACTAAAATGTTTGCTTCTACGTTCCGTTTGCGGTCTACCTCATCCCGGAATTATAAATTTTCCTGAAAGGATTGCTTCTGCTCATTTCAGTTGGGTATTTATAGTGGCTGGAAATGATTGATTCTGCTACTTGTGTTTGTTTAATAGTAGCCATCGGTTTAGTTTGTACAGGTGTGTCTATCTGTTGGTTCATTTGCTTCTCTGTTGTTAGTCTTGTTTGTCCAAAGATCAGTTCGAAATATTAGTGAGGTAGTGGATTGAAATTTCATCATTATTTATTGAACTAAACTACCGGAGAACAGTGTGTTATTAGACGAATATCATTTTTCCGGAAAGCCAACTGGACGGTTTTTTCATTTTTTTTAATTCACTTATTGATATATAGCTTCCTTTTTTCCTTTTTTCTGTTAAATCCTTGGCAACATTTTGCCACTCATTTTCACTTCATCAATAATTTTAATTTAGAATATTTTTGACTCCTCATTTCCCATCCTTTCAATTTTGCATTACATTAAATTAGACCCAAAAATAGCTGCATCATTCTGCACAGAACAGATATTTTTTATATACGGATTGGCTGAAGTCTTAAGTAATTTGAAATAATATCTAAGTAATTTAAATTACAAGTAAGTGGGTTGACTGTTAGCAGTTTTGTTTTAAATTAAATAGCAGTAAAATAACAAGTCTTAGCTTTTTTCTGTTTGTGAAAATGTCTAAACTCATTTTCTTATAATCTTATTAACTACTAGACGGTAATCTCGTTATCCAAAGTCTTTGCAATAGTTGAAAGAAAAAAAGCAAAGCAAATTTTCTCTCAAAAAAGTCAAATTTTTCACTTTAGAAAGAAAAAAAATGTCACTTCACAATTACAATGTAACTAGGATGATAAAAAGTGATGTTTGACATCCTGAAAGCATGGATCTGAAAGACTTGAAGTTGAGGTCCACTTATGAATGATTATTTCATTAGTGGATGTGGTCATATTTCAGTCTTCATCTGATACATTCATTTGCTTTTGGCTTATTGGCTGTACAAATTTCAAGATAAATTGCCTCACCACGGTGAAATCAATTATTCCCACTTCATCCTCCTTTTCATCCGTTCATCTTTCAGTGGAGAGAAACGAAATAGCAAAGTTATTTTCAGTGAAGCAACAAAAAAAGGAAGAAGAAAAATTTATCAGAACAGATTTTAAAAGAAAAAAAAGATTGCGCTGCTACGATTGAAATGAAACACATCTGTAGACTTTTAGATCGCCTGTTCCTCACTTCCTCTCTAACTTTCACTTTCTATATGTTGCATTTTTCCTGAAATTCGAGAAATTATTTTTGAAATAATCCTCAAATATCACTTTACTATATATACTCAGCCATTCTTGTTCCTGTTTTTTAGTCCTTCTAATTAGTGTATCTTCTCGACAGATGATCATTCCAGATAATTTAGCCTTATTTTTGAACTTAAAATTTTTTCAAATAGCTCATATTCCTCCTTTTAACTTTCATATTTTCTTTTATTTACACCTGAGATTTTATGTTTTCTCTAGTTGTAATCCTTTTTGCTAAAGGAAGGGAAATAATGAATAGTTTTAAATAGCACTCGGCTAGTGATAGTCTAGTCTCGTCTGAGACTGGAAGATGAAACCATATGAGATCATTTGAATTCACGTCTCACATACTTCAAACTGGAACATTTCTGTAACCTTTTTCAACGGAATGTTCACTGGGCTGACAGTAAATGTCATTGCAAGGAAAGATTCGTATGAATTTTAATAATGATTTTACCACGTTTCCTTCATTTTTTCGCTACTTAATAAAAGACAACTCCAGTTATTAAAAAAGTTTTAATCATAGTTTTCAAGTGGCAAAAACTTTTTTTTTTTCGAACTTTCTGTTCAAGATGCTTTTTTTCCTGAACATCTTGAAAACAATTTTTCTTCTTTCATTACTCAAATTCTCCTCAAGTTTTAAGCAAGTTGCATTTTCTCAGTTATCGAAAGAGTTTTACCTCTTCATCTCATCAAAAAAAAAAAAAGAGTTGTAATTGGTTCTGTTAATTGAACGATCGATCTAAAGATCAGTCTATGTCTCATCTCCTATGAACTATGCGTTCATTTAGTTAAAGTACAGCAACTCATCGCCGCGCTATTTTAGAAATGCAGAAATCATGGAGAAACTTGATTGATATCATTGAAAAGTTGGTTTGCATTTTCAAATATTTTAAGTCACTTCCTTAATCTCATAATTTAATTGATGAGTATGTACTACTAGACATGTTTTCGAATGCTTTTCAAACGATCTTTGGAATAAAGATTTCGGAATTAAATAATAAATCATCTTCATCTTCAATTATCTGCTCATTCCAACAAAAATCCAGTCTACAGAACCTTTTTCTGTAGATTGGATTTTTTTCAGAACGATTGTACGATTGTACATTACAAAACGATTTTAAGTACAGTTCAAGACATAGAACGCGCTAATGCCAAAATTAGATCACTTGATAGCACAGGTATTCTGAAGGCTTTAGATGACTTGATAGCACAAGTAATTCTGAAGGCTTCGTTGCAATTTTATTTGTGGAATTTTTTGTAGCAATGAAAAGTTATTGCCTTCATTTTATGATCAAGAAATTACACTTAATAAATTTTTTCATTTTTATCTCCCCTGTTCTATTGATTTTTCTCCACGTAATTTATCTTCTTGCTGCTTAACAACTTAATGATATTGCCATTATCATGTAAGAATGGCTATCAGTGATAGCAATGATAGCAATGATGCTTTCACGATTAGATCTTTAGATAGATATTAAGATATTCTGTGTAGCTTTGCTATCGTCAAATAAATGAAGTAGTGATCAAATAAATGATTATCTTTGCCACATTAGCATGCCTGCAAGGACTGCTTCCGCCGAAACTCCTGACGTTTGTGTAGTCTTTTTAAACAGAAATTCAAGAAGTTTCACAGCATCTGTTTAGCCCACTCTATGGAATACAACTTCTCAACTAATTTCCATTGTGTACAACGTCTGTTTAATTTAAGCCCAATTCTTTTTAATAATATTTTACAAATAGAGAATTTTAGTGTATGCAAAATGAGAAGTTAAATATTAATGATAATTAGATATTCCGGCAAAAAGATTATTTCAGTGGACGAACGGAGTATCAAAGTATGGAGGAAATGAGACGACGAGCTCGTGTTGAACGTACATTTTTAAGGTTTATTTTTGCTACAGAATTTCTCATTTAAATCTTCAGCTTTGTTTTGCTCTATGAGGCTTATCAGTTTATCATTGCCTGTTTATCATTAGCCCTTTTGTTCCGTTTATCATTCAGCAGAATTTTCCTCGGATCTTTTCATTCAATTTTAATTCATTTACACTCTCTCAAGAATATTTGTAAGCAAATTCTCTCATTTCGGCTTTTTGACTTGATCATATTCAATGTTTAGTGATCAAAATCATTTTCTCACTCTTTTATTTTTGCTATTTTTTTGAGATATTATCATTAAATCCAATAATTTCCTCCAGGCATTCAAGTCGAGGATCACAAGCTACGATGAATAATAACCTATCAGGTCGTCGAGAGTACACTACCTGTTACAGGAATCCTTCGTCGCTCACCTCATCTCGCATCTTTTGGTATTGCATTATTTTTGTTTCATATAATTTACACACTGTGATCTCCTTTCTTGAACTTCAAAATCACAGATCACTTAGTTTGAAGAAGTCGGACTTTATAAATTTTGCACCATTTTGAATCATGTGGAACATTTCTACTTGCTTCTTCTTTTTATCTCATTGATAGTGAGTGATAAGTAACAAATCGCGCAACAGTACGATAAGTGATAAGAATATTTGTATACATTTTTTAATAAATTAACTTCAGTAACGTGCATTACGGTTGACGGTTACTGATTGGTGTGTTTTTAGTTAAAGGTGGATTTGAATAATAGTCATTCTACTTTCATTCTACTTTTTTTTTTTTTGGTAGGAGTGGTAATCATTCAGTTGAGAAATCTTAAAAGAACTTTAACAGTGATAAATTTATTATCCTGAAAAGACATGAAATTAATTGAGAACGAACTTGAGGAAGTGGCGCTAACTACAGTGCATGTTTGCTTTTTCCTCAGTGTTTTTTTTTTTCTTTTCAACTGCTTATTAGTTGAAATGTCTGCTCTAAACAGGGATTCCTGCATGAATGATTCCGCATACTCTGTTCACTGACAGCTGTAGATGAAGAAAATGAAGATTAAATTATAATCATTAATTTATCCTGAAATATGCAATTTTAAACAGAATCAAACTTTAAGTATACTATTTTGAGTAGTTATTTTCGAAAATGACAATAAATGAAATGCTGAAAAAGCAGCAAACTACGCAGAATCATTGGTGAGGAAGCAGCGCTTCTGAATCCTCTGAATCCTTTTTATCTTTGCTTTGCTTGAAGTGATGCTTCTGTTTACTGTAGCCGTCCTCAAACTTGTCTGCGCAAATGGTTCACCAGACGCCTTCGAGATGCATCTTCATCCTCGACCACTTCTCAACCAATAGGTACCATGAAACCGGTTGACAAACCGGAGCTTACCGACTGTACCTCACCACAGTCCACTTCGCCACCGGTGTCATTCGCTGATGCTTCAAATGGGACATCGAAATTTGAGCGCCCTAAAACATCATATGATAATAGTACAGAGCAAGCGGAAACTGCTGATAACGATGGTGATAACAACGACAACACTGATAGCAGCATCATCGGTAACTCAAACGTTACCAAAAAAAGGTTCCTTTTTACTTTCATGTATTTTTCATATGAATATTAATTCTCAATGCTTCTTCTAACGTCAGTCATTTCGCTTTCTTATCTTCAACTAATTTCATCGATATCGGTGTTCAGTAAGAGAACACTGTTAACAGAGAAGTTTATTGAAATAATCTCTTATCTTTTTTTGCTACATCCTGCATGGTGCCACAAAGACATTGAATTGGCTTCCAAAAATATTCCGAAGATTGCATGTGTCTAATTATTTCTCACATTCGTTTACAGAGTTTACCGCATTTTATTTTCCATAATTTGCGGCAAGAAATGAAATGAATGATCACAAAGATTCTACGATAGCATGCTATCACTAATGATAGCGTGCTATCACTGATGTCATAATTATCTTGCATGGAAAAATAAATCCAAAGATGTATATTTCTACACAAGCTAGTTATATCTTTCAAGCGAAAATGTCCGAGAAACTCCTCACAAGCTCTTCTGAATTCTTGCTTAACGCTGAAATCTTTTCATACCAAAATGTTTTAAAATTTAATTAATAATGTTGAAATCTTTCTTTCGATTAGAGAAAGAGAGAGATGACTTCTTGTAAAACCTAGCATCTTATTATGCTTGACTGTCTTGGTTGTAGATTTCGGTTACAGGTCAGTTTTTTTTTTTTTCTTCTACGCTATACCGCAGCCTTTATGTTATGATTTTTGAAAGTGATTGATGATAATCTTTTGTACAAAAATAAAATATCTTCTAAGGTATTAGCATTAATATTAAAATCATTTCAACTGGTCAGGAATGTTTGACAGTCCTTTTACAGTCCCACTTGGCTTATATCATAGATTTAGCTCATCCGTTGACTATCTCGCGGTGTATTTGACCTTTCAGTATCTATCCTACTTCCGTGCTTCTCCTTATCACTCTGTGCAGTTATATCTCGAGAACGAAGGGATTGGTCAGTGGTAATTGCGAAGTTTGATGGCTGAAATTGTTTGTCGATTGTACTCACATGACACCATCACCAACATTTCATTTCTCAAATTTCGCCCATAATATATATGTCTGTTGTATTATGAGCTGTTTCATCGTATGATTTAGCAGCTATCATCATTCAGGAAAAACTGATGATTGCTGTCAGGACACGAATCTTACCGGATTCCTTCTTTCTCTTCAGCTAATTTGGCAAATAAAAATGAGTGGATGAAGAGTGAATGAAAATGTGAATTCGCTCAAGTTTTTTAGGCTATTATATACTTTTCCTTTTCTCATTTATCATCGGATTTTTCCTATTCTTATTCCCCTCAAAAAAAAACAAAAAAATAGCCATTTATTTGTGTCCTGTTCTGATGGATCAATCAGTTTTTGATCATTATCGATGAAAAGACTGTTTGTTCTCCGCATAACGATGATGTGATTGGAAAACAAATTTTTAAAAATTTTTGTTAAGAAATTGGCAAATTGTTTTCCTGAATTGTGGCCCTGTTTTTGTCTTTTTTTTTCTTTTGAATACTTTTCGAATGAAAATCAATGTGTGGTAAGACATTAATGGAGGAAACGGAAAACAAATCATTTCAAAAAAAAAAAAAACAGCGGAGGTCATCGCCACCCTAATTACCTCCCTTCAAGTCAGTCATTCACTTCTTGATCCATTCCCAGAAATTAAAGTTTTCCTGTTTTTATCGAAGCATTTATTAAATCACTAATCCTACATACATATGATTCTTTATCACTTCCGGTATTTCGGTTTTTTCGTAAATTGCATACCTTTACTTCTCATAATTTCACGAATTTCAGGTGTTTTAAGGAGTGTCTTTTCCTTTTCTTTTTTTTTTTTGTTGTGGAAGTTTTTTATGAAGCTTTTAGTTCCGAGTCATTATTATTTGTGGCCTTTCTGCAAAAACAGCTAAATGATTTCTTACAATAACTTTCTATTGAAATTGTTCACAATTTAATCACATAATGGAAGCATTCCATTTTCAGTATCTGTTCATTTTAGAGAAATATAATTATCTCATCCAAGACATCCACAAATTTTCATTTTCAATCTTCCTTATAATCCTCCCTTCTTTCTCTCTTTTTATTCAATTCGTCTGCATATTATCGCCTGAAATAACAGGTAATAGTATCTCCTGTTTCATCCCTTCAAATACTCTGAATATATAAATTTTTAAATTTCATCTATAGACTTTTGTGAGTAAATTAGTTCTCCAAACCTGTAGGAGGTAATTAACCTCCAGTTGACATTTCTTTTCTCGCACCCATCCGCCTCCCATCTCGTCCATTGCATTAAAAAGTTTATTGTAATACCGAAAGGTGACATTGTTTCGTTTTTATCTTTTTTAATTCAAATGAAATTAATTTGATCGAATGTCTCCTCAGTCCTGCTGTTCAACCCATTTATTTATGCTCACACATTCATGTAATTACTCGTCCGATTATTCCACCACAACATGACTCTTTTTCCGGATCCTTTACTGGATCATCCAAAGAGTTATTCGCGGTTTCGTTCTCTATGCTCAAGAATTAAACTCGCTAAATTTCTCTCACTGGATCGTCAGATGGTAATAAATGACCTTTTTTTTCTAAAGCTTTTTAAAAGTGCTATGATGTTACATCAACAGTAATACTTTATTTATTCAATGCGATTCTATAAATAGCTTTGAGATTTGTTTGAGGAATACAGTTAATTAGTGAATGTTATCACGTCAGAAGGTAAAAGTCATCTCATTTGAGTTGTTTGTTATTATTTATCAACTTGCTGCTATCAGAATCACATCACTGATTTGAATGTTTCCGAATTTTATTGACAAATAATAACTGTGTTGATGTAACTATCATTATCGTAACGAGAGGATTTTCAAATATGAATTAATTTATTTCATCAATGTGATTAGGAAGGGGAGTGATATTTGTGTGCTCATTGAGAGAAAGATGTATGCGAAGTTATAAATGAGAACTTTTAGGTTAAATCAAAAATAGTTTCTATAATATGATTTGATGTGTGCATGGGATGAGGATAGAACTATATGTCACACTTGTCACCACTTTCTCCTCAACCTCATTACCCTCTTGTCAATGGTTCTAATCGGTATCATCGTTTAGATTCTTGACTATTTTAAAGAGCTTACCAGAATGGTTCCTTTTTCAAGCATTTTCGACACGATTTTAGTATGTTTTTACATCTTCTTCTGTACTTCTTTTTATTGTATTTTGGTAAGAATTGAAAAATTCAATCAATTTTAATTGAATTCTTGTTTCAAGTATCAAGAAACACGCTGATCTTGTTGATTGATACTAGTGAGAGCTAATTCACCATCTATTCAGTACTCGTTGTTAGGCGTATATTTTCAATGAAATTTTTTTTTCTTCCTTTATAGATTTAAATGGCTGTTTTTCTTCTTTTTTTTTACAGTTTGATAGAAGGTTTTGTTCGGCACAATTTGCATATATCCTTTTAAACAGAGCAAAAATTTGTCATTTCCTGTTGCTGGTCTTATATGTGTATGTGGTCGTTTGAATAGACAGAACATTTTTATAATTCATCTTTCTTTTCTTCTACAAATAGACAGGCATAAACGGCACTTCATCGGTTGATTGGTAACCTTCTGAAGGTTCCATCGAATCCCTTCCAAGGGTTGATTCTTTTTTCATTTTTGAGGGCATCTCGAGAAGCATCGCATGGAACAAAAACATGCATTTAGAATTTTCATTCGTACATTTCAAGAATGTGAGTGGTGTTGATAATGTGATGTCAGATATAGTTGAGTCTTAGATGTCATCGTTGTTGAATGATTTTAGCACCATTTAAAGATAACGAACAAGACCACTCGTTTTTTTTCCAATCTTCAACTTTCTTTCGATTTCTAAGAGAACCGGTTGTCATGTTTGATTTCTCTCAGTTTATTAAAGAGAGAAAAAAAACAGTTGACCCATTTACGTGTGTTGAAGAGAAAAATTTTCCAAGAACAAAAGACTCTTTCTCTAAATCACTGCTAATATTTTACTCCTTCATTAATTATATGACATGAAGAATAGTTAATTGCTCATCCACAGAACAACGCTTACTGGACAGATTAAATTGAAATGGCAAAGAAGGTTTACAAGGATCGATTTAGTAATTTGAATTAACTACCTGGAAATACTTCTGATTTCGTATGCACTTTTCTGCATCTCATTTTTATGGGTTCGAGCATATCTTCATCGATGTATGAATGAAAAAATAAAAGCAGTAATCGTGGGATAGTAATTAGCTCTATGAAGAATGGCATTCATTGTGTGATAAGTTTTTTTTTTTTTGATATATCAAATTATGAAGAGAAAAAATCAATTTTTAAATGACAGCAGTTGGCTAAAAAAAAAAAAAGTTTGTAAAGATGAGAGAGAGCTTTAAGATTTCAATTAAGGACATTAAGAGGATGCTGAGAGATTATTGGACAGCACATTCTAGTTCATGAAATATTGTTCAAGTAGGAGTAGTAGTGAAGCACTGATGGATTTGCTAAATTCCGTAAAATCTTTTTATCCTTCTCAGAAATCATTCTCCCCGTGATCACCTGGAAAAGAATGTTAACTTGATCCTAATAGTCTTAGTCATCTGCTCAGATATGCGAACAGTTTCATTCCATCTTCTTCTTGGCATTACTATCATAATTAATTATCAGCATTTGTTATGCTTGTAATTAGGCAAACCCGAAATAGAATGTCACCTGTGAATCTTTATGAGCTTCAAGTTTTCCTTTATTCTGTAATTATGATTCGATGTGATGGTCGCATGATTCAAAAAAAAAAAAATTCAGTTCTCTTTCGATGCTATTTCAATTTCGCTTTTTCAATCTACTCCATCAGATGTTGTTTCATTTTCTTCCTCTACTAAACATTTAGATCTTGATTGACCTTTTCTTCAACTGTGATCTGGTGTCCGAAGGAAAATTCAATCGATACAGAACTGATCGATCGATGACATGGCTACTTTATCTTCCTTTTCCATCTTTCAACTTTCATTTTTCCTTGCAGTAGGTGTGTGATGGAGAGAGTGACAATGACGACATTTGAGGAATCTCCAACTGTGATTTCAGCGAACAAATGGCAATCTTTTTGGATGAAAGAGCCAGCTAACATCGAGCATTTGTTTCCACCTCAGGAACACTGGTCCACACTCCCTTCGAACTTTCCTACTCTCACTCCATCAACAAGGCCTTACACCGCAACAAGCCTGTCCTCAGCGTGTCTCTTCACGTGTGTGTGTGTGTGTGTACACGTCCGTGTATGCGAGTGTGTCAGCGTAGTAGGCTTGTAACATGCAGAAGTATACTGGACGCTTGCAGCCATAACTGGCCGTCAGTGATCGGAAGGGAGGAAGCTGTCGTTGACCGTTGTCGGAAAGAACGCCAAACGATAACGCCTCCTCGAAGACCATAGCGCACTGATTATTGATGGAAAGCGCAGATGGAGGAGGTGTCTGAAGAAGGAAGCTTGCTTGGATTCTCTTCTGGAATTCCGCCGCATAAATCACTAGGCCACTTTGGATTCTGCCCTAGAACATACTTGCTAACCACCTCTTGTTGACAGTCTCAAGGAGCCAATTACCACGGCCAGTTATAACGCCACTTCATTCCTACGACATTTTGGACTATGCTGAAGTTTGCCGTTGGTCTATGGGCTATTGATTTGTATGGCTCAAAATATAGTAATATACCCCGATTTCGGTATATATTTTATTTACTCCATTACTTGAACATTAAATTTGCATTATATTTTGCGGAATGTTTACTATCACTTTTATGAATGTAGTCTAATTTTTTTATTAAATTTCAAATAAGTTTCCGGAAAAATCTTGCTCCGTTGATTCACAGAGAATGCAGCTTATCTCTCTTCAAACTAAGAAGTTTCTGAATCTGCTGGAATTTTTAATATTTATTGTATGGTACTTTTGCACAGAAATATTTAAATAATTTGTGCCAATTTGCCGATTGTTTATGTTAGATGTAGTGTTTATGTAAACAATTCAGCATCACATACTTTTGCTTTACCTTAATTGGCTGACATACACTTTATCACTTTTTTTTTGCTAAGAAAATAATTTGGAATCATTCAAGAAATGACACCGCAGAATGATTTGTTAGCATCTATAGCCATTTTTCTAGAAGGGGAAAAAATGTAAAAGAAAAGATAGACTTGGATATTAAGGAAAAGGCTGTTGTTATTTCATGGCTAGGCACTGAAAATTGACAGCACTGATTGCTACTGATTGTCTCCTACTATCGGGACAACTAATCTTTTGACACAATTCTTCCTCCTCTCACTAGTTGCTAGCAATAACTATCATCCATATCCATTCCTACACATCACAACTCCCTTCCAGTTTGAAATTGAAGGATAACAGAGGACATTAGTTATTCTGGCACCAATCGGCCAGTTAAAGGATGAGGAATGTTCATTGTTACTGGAGTGATTTATTCTGGTATGCAAAGAAGCAACCAGAAAAGACCGGAACGTTAATTATAATGATGCCGAATTGTTGTTGCTCCAGTGCTGGCAGTGTTTTTTTTTTCATCATCAACAACACTAGATCAATTATTGCAGTAGCCAAGAAATTCCAAATAGGCTGTTAAGATTTTTGGCTCATTTCTGCTACTCCACCATCAGATGAATATCAATAATGTGAAGTTGAAATGATGTCAAAGAATGAATTGTAGAGTGCATTTGGATGGTACGAAATGATAAACTTTGTGCCTTGACGTACCCATCACCACTAAGCATATCGTAATGGTGATGATTGCATCATGCATATCTAATAAGTATTATGTTCGCTTGTTCATTGCATTAAGAAAAAGAAGTGTTTGAATAGCTAAGCTACAGGTTGGAAATGAAATTCAAGCAATTTTAATTTTCCTTCCAGATGGAAGTTGAAATTGCAGTGGCAACGATTGCACTGTAGCCAGTAGCCAAGCCTTATTCTTTCTATCAAATATTTATAATCAGAAGCTTCCTCTGCCTCGGTCTAATGAGCCCTCTTTAATTAAAATTCATTTCCTCAGCAGTTGACCCTAATGGGATAGTGTCTCAGAAATAAACTTTCATTCTCTCTCTCCTTGCCAGCCAAATTCTGCTGTTCAGTAAAAGCGACACAGTCTTGCTTCCCTTTCCCTGACAGTTTCTTTTCCCTGTCAAGGTGCATTTCTGCAAATATCGAAGCACTGATAGAGTGTTAATTTTGCCTTCAGGTGAGGCTTTCTGAATTCTACTTCAACTGCTCAATTCAATCCTTTTCCAGTGAAAGTGCTCCAAGTTCATCTGTATGCCGTACAGTGTGCACGAAACGAGATTCGTCTACACGTTTGCAAGAAGCTCTAGCACCTTCGAGATCGACTGTTGCACCACCTGGAAGTTCAGCAACTTTACAGTCCAGTAGTAATCACCGTGAGACTACGTTTGGCATAGATGAAGACTGTTGGCGACCGAGTAGTGCTGCCATGCTTGCAAATGGGAATACGCAATTAGTTCGTTCTTCTTTCACCTTTATTTTAAGACTGAAGCAGACAGAAGTAAGTGTAATGGGAATGTTTGCAGATTCTCTGCTTCTAAACAAATTTATTGTTTGGAGAAGTTCGAGACTGATAAATGTTAGTGTTGATTCGAGACTGATAAATGTTAATGGTGGAGAGAATAATCCACACTCGCTCATTTACCGTTGCATTCACAGTTTCCTGTCTGAAAAGATTCTAACGGGTCGTGAAATCCTTCTCTGTTGTTGTCCTGAAAAGGATTAGATGAGAGGAATATGCAAATGGTTCTTTTTGACAAAGTGTAAGAATAAAAGTGATGAGAATGGGGATATTTTACAAGATAGAAGGAAATGATCCATGCTCAGAAATTGTTCACTAAATACCATCGACATGTGCTGCATTTTCAATGAAACTTTCAGTTCTAGCACTTGCTCCTCTTCCTCTTTACCCATCATATATCAAATGAATGCGATTCCGAACACCGATTTAATTTGATTGCAAGTAAATGATAGCATCATTGCGCTCCTTTAAATTGATTAAATGAAAAGACATAGCGATGTCTAACGGCGGCAATATTTAATTCTTGAAAAGAAAGAAATGTTGGAAGAATTTCTAATAGGTAAAGAACAATGAAACGTTTTGTTAGTAAAACATCACTATTCTGCAACGGTCTCATCTTTTGGGAAGAAACTGAGAAGCACTGCTAAATTTCAATCCGATTTTAAGTTGCTCGCTTATTGGTCCACTTCAGCGTAGCTTACTAACTCTTCCTCACTTTATTCCTTTTATCAACTAATTCACTTTCAACGGTTCCTTCTTCTCAGGCTGGTGTATCATCCTCCACTGCAACGGCTTCACCTACCACAACCGTTCATCGTCTAAGTACCAGTAGTGGTCATCAGAATGTGTGCCGTAAAAGCACCAATAGCTCGTCTAATGCACCTCTATCAAACGGCTTTGCTAGCGGTTCAACTGTAAACCGATTTGTTCCGAATGGTTCCGTTGCCGGGTCGCCTCTTCGTGGCCATTCACCACGTACCGTACCGAACGGTAAATTGCAAAACGGCGGATCTCCACGGTCATCCCTTGCGAGGTAAGCTTATTGTCACCATAGTAGATCGTTTCTCTTAGCATTAATCAGTTTAGAATGGAACCTTGAAGACTGTCGCTCATATACTCAAATTTGGTCATATTAACCATAAAAGTAAGTGAAGTTAAGCTTTTTTGAATTAATTTCAGTTATTCATCGTACGGTTCAGTCGTGAACCAAACTAACGGGTACAGTCCGACATACATCAGGCGATCACCTCGTCAAGTTAGCTTTTCGAGATATTGCAGTTAATTACTAATGGACTGACAAATTGCTACATTTTAATGCCTTCTTTATGAATTCAGGAGATATTGCTTTGAATTGTGGCATTTTGAATTCAAGCTACATGTTAGTTCAGGAATAAACTTCAACATCCTTACCTAATTAATTCTAAATTTATACTTAAGCGAGTGCAGATTTCATTGGGGAAATACTAAAAAGAGTTCGATGACGCTATACTATGTGTCTTCATCAAAGTTCTTGCATTTTAGTGAATTTAGTTTATAATTTGGAAACTGAAAATTTAGATTTATTTTCAGTCATCATCGCCGATTAATGAGGACTGCTTGGTGGTAATTCGAATGCGAGCAGATACCCAGGGTCGGTATGGGTTCAACGTGAAAGGTGGCGCTGATCAGAACTACCCCGTTATTGTAAGTCGAGTGGCTCCTGGTAGTTCTGCCGATAAATGTAATCCTAGGCTAAATGAAGGGGACCAGGTATGTTTATTGAAAGCAGCAACATGTAAGACTACAGTTAAATGGATCTATTTTTGGAGAACTTCTGAAGTTTCAGTCTAATATCATCATATTTTTGATAATAGTGATTCGTTTTTAGTCAGAAAATTTACATGCCGACAATTATTTACTTCAGCTAATTCCTTTGTCTGTTGCTTAATTATTGAGCTACAGGTGCTACTAATTAATGGTATGGACGTATCTTCGATGCCGCACGAAAAAGTCGTTCGATTCATTCGTGCAACACGTGATTCGCCGAAAGGAGAACTGGTACTTACAATCAGACCGAATGGTAGGTTCTATCGGAGTTTAGAAGTACGGCATCTGAGTTGGAACAAATAAAGCAATAGTTCGCTTTTGTGTTGAAATTGCAGTGTATCGATGCGGTGAGGATGTTGAGGAATCGGATATTCAACATTTACCTGAGGTACCTCATGTAGCTGATACGGTGCCTCGTTCTGATAAACTGTCACAGTCTCTTATCATGCTCAAAGAATCTCTCTCATCTGGGAAAATTATCACACAGTTCGAAGTTGGTTGATTTTTGCTGCTTATGATATAAATTAATGGAAAGAAAGAGATGTGTTTGCTTCATGTACTTAGTAGAATCGAAGAAAGAAGCATTAAGAAGCCTTGACAGGAAGCAAGCAATGGTTTAAAGATTTGTTATCCGAATCCAAATTGAAAGTTTTAGGTTAATTTTTCAAAGCCAGAGATGGTAAAATAAATTTCAACGAATTTTTCCCGTTTAATTAAATCGAATTTTTAACATACTGAAAAGAATGTGTGATCTTTATTCTCTGCTTAAAAGATTTTTTTTTTTTTTTGAACTGCAGCAATTGTACCGAAAGAAACCGGGTCTAGCGATGGAAGACTGCAAGTTATCAATAAATATTAATAAAAATCGTTATCGAGATGTATGTCCATACGATTGTACTCGTGTGAAGATAAGCGCACCAACTGGTGATTACATCAATGCATCCTTTGTCAACGTACGTCATATCGTTTTAATTGCAATAAAATGTAATTAAACCCGTAGCTTTTGTTTTAAAAATTTTCAATTTTAAAATATAAAGTATTGGAATTTTCAAGAAGAAGGATCAGCTCATTGTATGATTGAGTTGGTAATATAATATATACAAAAATACCCTTTCAAATTGCCCGAAAATCATTATCAGTTCAAGTTTTACAAGATATCATATATCAGATCAGGATAAGCGTCTTCACGACTCAGTTGATGAATTATCCGATTTAAAGACATACTGAAATAAAAAAATATCGCTTGCTGCAGAATATTGATAACGAATCAATGGATAATCACGTTGCAGATGGAGATTCCCTCAAGTGGTATTGTGAATCGGTATATAGCTGCCCAAGGACCACTTGCACATACGTCTGGTGATTTCTGGATTATGGTTTGGGAGCAGTTATGTACAACGATTGTTATGCTCACTACTACTATCGAACGTGGTCGTATCAAATGTCACCAGTATTGGCCTAGGCTCTATGAGAATCATGATTATGGCCGGCTGCAAATCTCCTGCCTTAGTGAGAGAGAAACTGCCAGCTGTGTCTATCGCGAAATGTCGATTCAGGATAAGATGGTGAAGTTCAACGGTATTGATGTGGTGGAGAGGAGAACTTCCCATACTGACTTTTCTTCATTCAAATTTGCTAATTGGTTGGATATTTAGCAGTCTTAACTGTTATTATTTCAAAAGTTTGCAGACAAAAGAAGAGAGACGGGTAAGCCAGATGCAGTACACGGCATGGCCTGATCATGGTGTGCCGGATGATCCAAAACATTTTATTGAATTTGTCGATGAGGTCAGTGTTCAGTTTATATTTCGTTCCTTCTATCTATAAATGAATGTATTATTTACTACCGACTAGTGTATGTATATAAATCAAAATGCTATATACAGTAATAAAAATTATTTTGATTATCCCTGCTCACACATTTAAAGACTTGGAAGAGTTTAGGTTCGACGTGCTCGAGTAGGTTCAGTAGATCCAATTGTTGTACACTGCAGTGCCGGAATCGGACGAACCGGTGTGCTAATCCTGATGGAAACAGCCGCTTGTCTGGTGGAAGGTAATGAACCGGTGTACCCATTAGATATTGTTAAGACAATGCGTGACCAACGAGCCATGCTCATACAAACACCGGTATTTGCTTTTCTCATTTCTATTCTCATTTCCCAAGCGCTTTTGAAATCTTCAATTTGAGCTTTACTGCTTTAAAGGGAGAAAAACTGAGTACTGAAATCTGAATTTTCATTCAAATATCCTACGGTATGTATAGTTCAGCTATTAAATATTAATTAAGTTAGGTGTCAGTTTGCTTATAAGTACATAAGCTAAATGAATGCTTTAGATTTAACACCAAATCTTACTTCCTAAAGATCCATTAAATAGCGTATGAAATGGTATTTGAAACTAATATTTGTAAAAATCGAGCTTTTTGAATGATCACATCCACTGACAATGACTGCCTAATTCAAGAGACTAAGATTGAAGCTAGTTTTTACATCTCGTCACGCCGAGCTACACATTCTAGAACAATAAAATACTTTACAAGTTCAGTCAAGAAGCGAATAGTAATAGGAAACTAGGAAATTTAATGCTACCTGCTTGATTTATTGCCTAAAAAGTAACAAAAGATCCAGTAATCGAATCATGAGAATAGACATTTGTAGTATAGTAAAAAGTACTTACTGTTTAACAGTAAACTCTTCAGGGTCAGTACACCTTCGTATGCGAGTGTATTTTGCGCGCTTATCACGACGGTCTAATTAAACCATTGGCAGAGTACTGCATGCGCTCATCCTGATGGCAATACATCAACACTATTATTGTGGGGTAATCGTGATCTGTTTGTACAGCTTCATGCTTTATATGTGAGTAATGGCATCTGAACACGTGCAAGATGTATTTATGTCGTCAGATTCAACTTTTCTAGAAATTTATAAGCGAAAATCAAATACTTTGAAATTTTGTTGAGCTTTGTTAAATCTCGACAACGAAAATCTAACCAGAATTAAATTAAAACAGGACATTGGGAAGTACCAATTCTTGACCAAACTTTCAGCATTCTTTATCACATTGTCAACTTACCTANTTTTTTTTTTTTTTTTTTTTTTTTTTTTTTTTTTTTTTTTTTTTTCAAATTATACTGGGCAAAAACATTATAATTATTTATCGATGACCCGTCATACTTCTTCCCACTTTACTCGAAACCAAGCATATTCGATGATCACATTCGTAAAGCCAAGCTCCAATTGCTGGTTCATGTCAGTAAACCTTTTTATTGTTTCTGAAAAGTTGACTGAAGGACATTATCGAGACTAAGATTCCGAGCTGGACGTATCCCAGATGCCTCTGAGTTGGTTATGTTGTAGCTTTCTCATGAAGTCCTTATAGTTTTAACCATTTCCTCAGAAAAGTGTTAAAGGTCATGGTTCTCCAAATCTGAATTTACCCAAAGGAAGCATTCCCGAAGTAAAAAAAGACTGGACGTGACTCAAATTCTAAACATGCTTGTCAACCATGCCAAATCTCCTGTTTTAATTCAGTCTGTAGATCTACAGCGGTATAAATGCCCAAACTGGTAGCGTGAAGCTCCTGGTCGGTCTGTATGCAAATGTTACTGATTACTTACACAGCTAAGAGTAAACAATCAAAAATACTTCGTTGCGACAAAGGTTTCTAATTCTTCCATTCAAATTTAATTTTTCTGAAATTCCCCTAGTATCATCTTTTATTTAGAAAAATCGAGAAGTGATAGCTGATGGGGAAAACAGAAATAGTGCTTTGAAGACTGGATGCACTTCTTCCAGTATTTTAGATAAACTTATACATCTCCCAAATTCTACTACACTCATACTCTTCGCTTCAAGCCTTATTAGATCTGGGAGCCCCAAAGCTACATTATTTAATCATTAGGTGTGAAAAAAAAAAAAAAAAAAAAAGAGAAAAAGAAAAAAAAAAAAAAACGGGGAATCTTAGTAAGTTTGTGGAGAAAGAGAAAACATCCCCAACATCGCCGATATTTTTACCCTCTTTTTTCGTTTATATCGGCTAATAGTGTGCTCATATCGCCTTTTAAATACAAACAAGAGCTGACAATCAAAGTAAGTACATGGGCAAAGGCACACGAAAAAGGCCCCGCCGACATCATACAATATTGCCTATTAGTTTAAAGACAAAAGGATAAGTATTATGAAACGAATGTAGTTGTTATAGGTGAATAGTAGTAAATAATTATCAACATAAAATATGTGACATGTAAAAATTCGTTTCTACAAAGGAAATGGTACTAAAAAAAAAAAAACAGCATGTACAAAATTGTTACAACATGAAAGAATATGGAAGGGAACTCCTGGCAAAACAAACAGTTAAAAATAAATATTAACGGTGGACGGTCGAGCTTCGTCCTGCTTCTACCAAAACATTAAGTCAGTTTTTGAACTGAACTGGTAATTTTAGTTCTAGCTCGGAAATGCCAACATAGTGTGGTATAATAATTAACAAATGAACTATGCTGTGCTGATGGCTTGAACCAACCCCTGTTTTTCCAATATTCTAAGGCGCTTCTCCACTGCATTCTTATATTTCGAAAGGACTAGTTTATCTGCTTCACTCGACACTTGCTCTGACAAAGTATGCAACATCATATAGGCCGTCTGGTATCTAAAAGGTAATAAAAATTTCCAGTCAGAGATTACATATCTGACAAGGAACAACATGGATAACTTTAGTGCTTCTCTGAAAGCAATCAGAACAATTTTATCATTCAGTTACTGTTTTTAGCTCTTCAGTTACTGCTTTTTTTAAAATTTTACTCTTGAATAAAAACTTACGAATCATGAATAAGTTGCTGCACATTTTTCATTACTCTCAGAGTTCAAAATTAAGTGGAACTGGTATTCAGGGCAATAAAACATTATAAATACCGTTGAGAGCAAAGATGTGGATTGCCAAAAAGTTCGTCCAAAGCAGCACTCTGACAAAGCTGAATGGCGTGCTTGTACATTATTCGCTCTGCCGATATCACTGCCATAGCAGGATCTGGACCTGGTAGTCCAAGAGATGCTAATTCCTGTGATCGTACCTGAAGTTAGACCATTTAATTTCTCCATTTTGTCCATAAAATTAACGAGATAACAATAATAAAAGGAATCATGAAGAGTTGAATTCAAAAGTCAAATTTTTCGTCCATCTGAACATACAAAATGATTTTTGGGAACAAAACGAAGTTTAAAATTTCATTTTCAACTTCAAATCTGAAATATGCAAAGACTATACACTTTAAGATTAAAAGAAGAGTCACTTGAAGAAGACCCTTACCAAACATTGATGATATTTATCATTAAGCTGGTTTAGTACGTGCTGCACAGCCGGTGATGGATGCAAAGTTTCTGATGCGACTTGTTTTTGAGCAAGGAGGAGAGCTGATGAAAGCATATGAAGCGCTCGAACATATACAACTAGTTGTTCTGCTCGACGATACGCATCCGATCTTTCTTTTTTCTAGATTAAGATTTTTTTTTAAGCTGCAGTCCAAGAAATTTAACATTACCTAAGAATTTTAATGAGAAAGTGGAACGGTAATAAAAAGCAAGAAATGAGAAGAAAAATTACTTTACGTGGGGGCATCGAAAGAGATACAGGATTTCCCCTGTCTTCAGCAACATTTATAAGTGTCTCAACTAACTCAAGTACAAATCGCAGTTTCGCTAATACCTGGACATGTTCTGCCTAAAAATTGAAGAATAAGCATTTGTTTCATTTAAGGAAGGGTTAACTCAGCTTAGCAGATATTCTGAATTTAGTCAACAAAACCACTGCGGCTATTAAAAAGAAATCATTAGTTATATAAATCAATAAAGCGAAATCCAACAGAATGATGATAGCACCAAAAAAAAAAAAAAAAAAAAAAAATCTGCCAGTTAAAATTAGAATTAAGACAGACGCCCATCAAGGTCTCCTGCTCCAGTGATGGTGGGATATCGTTTAATGATGGAATAGCATTTTGATTGTTTGCTGCTGATGCATTTGTGTTAGAGGTGTCTTGAGCGACTTGTGTGCCTGTGTAGATTCCCTCATCTGGCGATTCGCTTTCCATGAGTTGCGAACGAGAAGATAAATCTGTAACAAGCAGAATGGAAATTAGTAATGGAAAAATAATCCTCACTGTCACTAGTACTCTTGAATCAATATTATCACACACAATCCCAACAGCAGAACAATGCATCTATATTGCAAATAACAGAAGTAAAAAGTAGCTAGAAAGACCAGATAAATGCTGTCCATAATCAAGATGCTTTAAAGAAAAGGAAGCAACAATTAAAACATTCCTCAACTAATTGATTTCAAGTTGGGAAAAGGAAAACTCGGAATCAAAACGCAATGGAAGGATGAAATAGCTTACTAGATGCAAAGGGAAGATGAATTGGCTGGCTTAGTTCGGTGTCCTCCTCTTCCTCGCTTAGACTGCTGCAAGAAAAAATAATTTTGTTCATCAGTAAAATAAGTGCTCTGAACAGCATATAACACAGCATATAACTCTATTTCTCAAACATAACTTGTGTGAAAAAAGTTATCAGGATTGACTCTTCAGCGATGATTGTTTAAAAAAAAAATCCAAGTTGAGTAGGGATTAGTTTGAAAAAAGTTTCTCAAGTACTAACCTTAAAGTTATTAATAACCATCATCATTATAAATCTGGATGAAATCTGACTTCATTTGCTCATTGATATTCTATTCATTTCATAAAAACAAACCTTGTCGAAATTTCATTATTTGCTCGCGGAATAGCACGAACGGTAAGTGATGCGCAAGATCGTGGTGGTGATACAGAAAGATATTTTAGATTATCCACAGGAGGCACAGGTGAGGGCTGTGGGGAACTTGATTCCTCTTCTCCTTCTTCCATAGGAGATTGAGTATTTGCCACATGATTGTTTCGTCCTGCTTCTGCTTTCTCTTTGTCAGTTACCACTTCATTCCTGGCTTCCGGATTAGTGTGAACATTCGTAGCATCCACTTCCGGAACTGCTTCCAGGATTTTCCGACTGCCGCAACACCCGCTTTGCAAAACGGTAGTATTGCCGGTAGCAGAAGGCGTTAATTCCGGAGACGAGCTAGCAGCAGAAGTCGTTGCAACAGTATCAATAGTGTACCGTCGTGCCCGATTTGGTAAACTTGTGTCATGCTGCGATGTCCGTGATTCCTTTACAATAAATTGTGCTGAAATTTTGCTATTAAAGCAGCAAAAATAATGATTTTTGAGAAGAACTAGAAGCTTCACCATAAAATCAGACTTTTATTCTAAAAGTAATTAAATTGCATTTCACAATAAAATTATAGTAAATAATAGTCTTAGTGAAACAAATAGATAAAAGAGATGTATTGTAGTCTCCAGGGTAAAAATTAAAGAGAGAGAAATCTATTCACCCAAAAACTAGTAAGTGCAACAGACTTGCCTGATGAAAGTTTACAAGCGTATCTTCAAAATGCACTTTTTTTTCAGAGATCAATAAAAATAATTACTTCTTTAATCACTAGAAGACTAAACTCAAAGTTTATTTGAGTTCAAAGTCCTCAAAAAAGTTCATTTCGTCCAAAAACGCTCAATTAAAATCCGCCAGCAAGTATATTGAAGAGTGTATTTAAATAACAGAATGAAAAAAAAAAAAGGTGAAAACTAACTTGTGGGTAAACTAATATATTCAATAGAAGGAACTTTGGGTTCGCTACTCGCAGCAATAACACCATTAGCACTTCGCATACTGCATCGTTGAATGCTTGCTACATGATTGAGTGTAGATGAGCCATTTCGCCTCTCTTCCATTTTAGCATATGCCAACCTCTGACTTGGTACCGGTACAGCGCGTGCATTTGATGCAGCATTAAAAATCTGAAAAAAAAAGGGTAAAAGATTAATTCCATAATACTGCTGTTCATCAGCTGCTACTGCAGAATCATTCGCACGATAATTCAAGAGATATAACTGTTCTGTCAAACTGTGTTATTCGAGAAGTAGAAAGATAGATTTTCAATGTTACGATAACTTGATAAGCACATCATAGAGTACATTGACAAACCGGTAAATTTAAAATAGATGCGTACGAAAATGTACCTTAATCTGTTTAACAGGATTTCCCGAATATGAATCAATATTTGGGTTGGCTGCAGAGAGTGGACGTCGAGAAACATGAGGCGAATGCGCTTTTGATCGACTACTTGCAAGAGGAATTTGTGTGCCGTGAAGTGATGGCAGGAATGTGAAGTCGTCAGATTCGGACACAATTCCTGTTTGGCTTGGCGTCGGAAGTGTAGTGTGTCTGAAAAAAAATATATGTAGAAGCATCTTTCCAGATAAAAAGTGGTTCAGAAGTTATGAAAACCAAATAGTAAACTGTTTAAAATGATGCGTGATGGAAGAGTCGACTGTAAGAGGTCATGAATCAAACTGCATCCATTGAAAGATCTCAGCGCATATAGAACTTAAGCCTATAAAGAAAAAAAAAACATACCGAGAACCGAGAGGATAAGGTGAACCCAATTTTGAACTGTTAACACCACGTCCAGAAACAACTGGTGAAGTTACAGCTGATACTAACGAACGATGAGATGGTGAGGACATCCGTTGTGGTGAAGGAGCAGAATCACTATGCTTGATGGATTTAGGGCTTGTCGTGATAAATGGGTGCGAAAAAAATGCCTCTGAAACGAATCTAATGTAATCTGGATTTCTAAGAAAACAAAAAAAAAAAGGATCTAAGAAGAACAAGCTTTCAATTCTCGAACATCCAAATGTACCCCATATCATTAATTAAGCTTATCCTGATATTATTATTCATAATTAGCAATGCATTTATTTAAACAGCAAAATAAGGATGACTTTTATTAAATCAAACACTCTTCTGTGGGTGATAAATGGTTTCTAAAATTATTTTTCTCTTTCCTCTAGAGGAACGAGTGAAACTCGATATTTAATGAGTTAAATATATGCTAACTCAGAGCTAATAATATGTTATTGTAACTAACTGCCTCTGAGTTAATTTCCATGACAAGCGAAATGAAAAAAAAATGTCCGTTGTATTCCGAAAAAATTTCTCTCTCACTAAAAGCTGCGATCAATAAATTTTGGGAAAATCAAACAACAAAAGGTGCTATGCCAATTAGACTTCTTTCGATTCTGTTCACAAAATCACTAATTACTTCTCATGGAAATATGGTAAAAAGATTACCAAATTCAATGCGATCTTTTGAATTTCTCTTTAGCAGAGCAAGTAGCAGATCTTTCAATAAAGGACTGCAGTATGTCGGAATGTTCGGTCGAAGCTCTTTATTCCGTTCATAAAACTGTTTCAAGGCTTGAGGTGTTTGTGCTTGAAATGGTGCTTTTCCCGTCAAACATTGAAAAATAATCGTTCCTACTGACCATAAATCAGCTTTAGCGCAATATTGCAATGACATTATTACCTAAAACTTCAAATTAAAGATTTGAAAAAAATTCGATTAAACAACAAATAAGTTAAGCAAACATCCATTCCCTACACTTCTGGAAAACATCCATAAATAAGCTTACTTCAGGAGCCATGTACATCGGTGAACCGCATAAAGTGGCTGCCATATGTCCATCACCCAAAAATCGTGCAAATCCAAAATCAGCAAGTTTAACAATTAGATCTGTAGCCGGAGGATTTGGACGCTGTCCTGGATTGCATAGCAATAAATTCTGAGGTTTCAGATCCCTGAAAATAATGTTACTGGCTTTAAGCCATTTCGTCTTTTCAAAAAAAAAGTGATAATTTTGTAACAAAAATTAAGCGATCGATATAACATCGAGCTACTGAGAAAAAGAAAAACCTAATATGCCGAAATTGCAAGGAATTCAAGTCGATCTTCATGATTTATACAGCAAGTTCACGAAATACACTGCTGTTCGTTAAAACCTATTTTGTTAAATTCGCTTTAACCAGCACCCAGCACTAACAAACCCAATTGAAACTATGAATAAATAAAAAACTTCCAAGTTGAAATTAAGACTGTGTGCTTAGGATGTCACATCATATTCCACCAAACTAGAGCATAATGGTATTTGTAAGGGCATATGTTCATTTGATGGATTAATCATGGAATATTGCACAATTCATACCGCACAAAAAGAGCCGAAAAATGACCTGTGCACAATCCCCTTTTTATTAATTGCTTCGATGGCCCGAGAAATATGAACCAGGAAATGCTGAATGGTTACTTCAGGAAGAGTCACTTTATTCTGTAAATAATCACCCAAATCTCCAGCATTGCAATATTCCATTACTAAGAAAACGTTGGTCGGCGTTTCGACACATTTCAATAACGCCACCAAATTTTCATGTTGCAAATTGGACAACTCCTGAAATTGACACACGAGGAGACACTGCCTTGTAAATTAGACTTTAACCAATAAAAACGCTATTAAAGAAGCTCTGAAATGATGACTAATATTGTCTCAAAGTTTTAACAACTTACCTTTAGTATTTTTATTTCTTTAGTTAGCAGATTTTTTGATTTAGTCAAACTCTTTTTTGCGATACTCTTGATAGCTACCGGAATATCCTTACGCTGAAACACAGTCCTTATAAATCTGCATTAATTTAAAATTACTGAAATTGAATGCAATGAAGAAGAAATGTAACAGCAACTCATGATTATTGATCCTGAGAAAAAGTGAGATGATATCTCAATATTTCTAATAACCATGTTGTAACACTTAAACCAAGGGTACATATAAGAAACACGACTAAAGTCCTCCATAAATTTGGCCCATATAAATTTTTTGAGAATAATAATCTGTATTTAGCGATACGATACTGCAGCTAAAATCTCACTCACTCTGGGAATGGGAAAAGTTTTTCTCACGAAAGTGAAAACAACATATTTTTGTATTAAGTGATAATACATTTGCAAAGTTTCCTGAGCAGGAAAAAGAACAATTACATGTACCACAAATCATAGCAAATTTTCTTTTTTTAAGGATAAAGTTTTTTTGTCTTTTTTTCAAGAATAAAAAATATCTTTCTCATCTCATCATTCGACTAACGACTAAATTCTTAAATACTGTTGAGATGATGATAAATAATAGTTGGTTTTTAAAACGACTCAGAAGGGATCAAATAGGGCAGTGGATCATAAGTTTCAATGAACATGGTGAATATGGATAAATAAATTCATTCTAGTTCAAAAAAAAAAATTTCTGATTTAATCATATTTACGAATTGGTTGGAAAAGGTGAAAAGTCAAATCTGTAGAATGCAGGAAAAGTCAAACTGTAGACTACACNGATTTAATCATATTTACGAATTGGTTGGAAAAGGTGAAAAGTCAAATC
Source organism: Setaria digitata (assembly GCA_003640385.1). Classification (NCBI taxonomy): domain Eukaryota; kingdom Metazoa; phylum Nematoda; class Chromadorea; order Rhabditida; family Setariidae; genus Setaria; species Setaria digitata. Next base: position 28,565 of record RCAB01000044.1, on the reverse strand, counting down.
TGTAGACTGCAGGAAAAGTCAAACTGTGTAGTCTACAGTACGACCAATCAGATCTTTTTTCTGTATTCAAGGATAGAGAGAAATGTTAAGATGAATATCAAAGAAAAATTAAAAAAAAAAAAAAAAGAATAAGCAACTAACATCAGCATATCGGCCTTTATAAACGATGGCAAATGCACCATGACCAATCAGATCTTTTTTTGTATATTCAAAGCCATCAAACTTTTCCATGTCTTATTCTCTCAACTCATTGTGAATCCTGCAAAATTATCTATGTTGTCATCAGTGGAAACATAAAATAAACAATTATGATTCCTCGGACAAAACATGAAAATGTTAACATGTCATTGATTATTCTATGTTCGGCAACAATGCCTTCAACATTGACAATAATCATAATACTCAACTATAATGTTAATAACAACAATGGTAAATAGAAGAAATCAACAAGGCTAAATGAAGTATTATTAACTTTTTTTTTTAATATAAATTCTTAAGGTTAATGTATACTTCTTTTACTTGTTATCATAATTCTTGCCGGATTTTATGGATTATAAGCACTTAAAATGGGATATTTTAGTATATTTCATAAATCACATCGCTACAACGTTATACTGCTTAGACCAATTAATGCAATTGTTCTCTGAGTTCCAGTGCATACTGAAAGTTGTCATGCTTGAGTGATGCAAAAAAGAAAAAGTGTGAAATGAAGCGAAGCACTGGAATGAGTTAATAATAAGTTAAATATGACTGAAATATTCGTGAAAAAGTTAACTGCTAACATTTCCATTGAGAGAAAAAATGGAATACAAATGAGCTAAGGATGATGCATGGATGGACCAAACTGGACAACCAATGGTTCCAGTCAACAACATTTATTATTTTATCATTCATCTAACACTATCCATGCCATATGTACGCTTTTCAGTTTCCTTTATTTTTCATGTTCAGCAATAGTTTCGCTCGAAATGATTGTCCTCTAAACTTCATCAATCAACCTCTTTTTTTCATCTACACAAATGCATATACCTCGTTGAACAACCCATTGTCCTTTGTATTACTTGCCGAAATTTGCTTCCAACTGACAAAAACTACTGAAATTATTGCTGTGCTATTTTTTGGTCTTCCTGTGTTAGTTTAAACATATTTTTGATGTTTAAGAATAATACTTTGAAAAACCAAAATCAACAATGTTATCGCTTATTCGTCTTGCTTTTATCTTTAAATCGTCAGCAAATTATACTTCTACTTTACACATCCTTTGTAACCGACAAGATCAGACAAGCAAGAATTGTTGTAATCTACGATGTGGTAAAAACACCAATATTTTGAATATTCTCCTCGTCCTAACTATACGAAAGATGCATTACGAATGAAGTTCCATGCTAAAGTAACCTCGGAATAATTATATGAAAAATGTGACCTCATCTCACAACTGTATGTTGAAATTAAATGAATCCGGAAAAATATCTGAGACAATAATACTAAAGGAACCGATGGAACGAGAATATGTGTTTCATAATATGCTTCGCGCTTTCTTAAGTTATATTGCGGAAGTAGTCTCCCTCTCTCGACAGGATAATTTTCCCAGTGTACAGTATCATGATCGAAATATGAGAAGAATCATGGAACGTCAAACTATGCTGTTCAATTTATCCACTAATCCTTTATGGCCCTCTGATGATTCGGAAAAAAAAAATTGTTCATAAATATGGAGTATAAACTGGTAGAACACCGTTACTAAACAATTTCCCATATTAGTATACAATTTAAACGATATAGGATGATTTTACATCAATAGTGGGAATCTTGATAAAACGGCACACTTAAATCTCGTTCACGCAAATGCAGAAGTGAAAAGAAGAGAAGAAAGGGAATGGGAAAGAATAAAGAAAGTTGGAAATAATTGATTCTTATAATAAAGAGAGAATTTTGGTTGAAGGCAAGAAACAAATAACTGAGATTGTGGTTGATGTTATCAGAAAAACGAAATAGAGGCACTTTCTGTAAAGGCTATTCTTCTCCATGCAATTGAGTGGACAAATATGGATGAGGAAGATGACGTAAAGTGCCTAATCTCAGCCATATAATCAATATGCAGTGGAGTTATTCTAGTCTATTAGTGCCTGCTCCTCCTGGAACACATTTCTGAAATTGTCTTCCGACAAGAAAACCCGAGATTGTAGCCATAAAGTATTTCTGTAAGCAAGTGCATGCGGTAGTGTGAACAGCCTGGATAAGAACATCGAAAAATCTGGCCTCCTTGAGAATGAACAGTTGGGCTGAATAGGCGATTTCGTTGTGTGTTTAGATGGCCAAATAAAATGCCTGATGAAATAAATTATAGTGCCAGCAACTCTTTGAGCGCTCATCAGTGATGAAGCAGCTAGAATGATAGAAATAAGACGAGCGGATAGCTACAAGCTTTGAATATCAAATGAACGTAAGAGAGAGGAAGAATAATTTCACACACTTGGCAAATACAGCTGAATTAAAGATGAGAAAACATTTGCGAATCGTGTGAACAGGAAAACTGGCCAGAATGGATGACAGGAGACACGAAACCGGAGTCGTACTGACAGGCAATTTCTGAATGACGGAATGGGAAATGATGAGTGTGACACGATGAAGAGGATATTCTTTAGTCAGCTGCAAGAGAAGAGAATGCTAAGATGGGTGAAGATGAGAGAGATCCATCATCTCAGCAATGCTATTCCTCTATTGGATTATTCTCGATTCTAAGCCAAGCAGTCTTGAACTGAGGCAACAGGAGACGAGACATATATATTGGGCAAGTGGCTTCCTAGTAAATGCACCACTGATGAGAGTCACTGGAAGGAGGATCGACATCAGCAAGCAATTGACTTTAGAATGATGGCTGTAACAGCATACTGCCGTGTAAGCAACAACATTCACAGTCGTCCTGAATTTCTACTCTAGTGGAACATCGATGATTCCCAGTGTCAGTGTGAGTCATTATCTTCGAATTAGCAATTAACATCCAAACTGGCAATCACCCGGAATAATACAGCCAACAGGTGTCAACGCATGTCACAAGGAGGTTGAAATTCTCTAGTCAGAAGTGTCTCTTCTATAACTGTAGAGAATCTGATTGCACAAGCTTTCTCTTGTAAACATGACCTGTTGATCTCTTGTTATAACGGGGAATTTATTTCAGTCAGTCTCTTAGAAAAAACCAAACCACTAAAAGGAACTACTTACTACTACTTTATCTAATTTTTCAAATAGCTTCGTACTTTTCAATATAGAAAAGAAGACAAAGTTTCGGAGTATACGGTAAAATCAGAGATTCTTCGATAAGCATGCTGCAATCAATAAGAAAAAAAACTTTCTACCAACACTTCCTTTCATTACTCAAAGGGGTTTATCTCAATACAGGAACTGTGCATGAACAAAAAAGTGTCTACTATTTGTTATAATTCTGAATATTATATTAAAGTAAGTAACCATTGAGGCATTCTTTGCAAAATCAAAAACATAGGTAAAACATCACTGAAAAAGATGGTGGGAAATGTAAAGAATGCAATTGCAAAAGTATGTTCTAAAAAGCTTCCTCTTATATATATATAAAAGCCTCTCACAAAAAAAAGACATATGCAAAGCAAAATTATGAAATGAATAGCCATGTAATGCATATGTTTTGAAGAAATAAACGTACATATCAAAGTAGTTCGGTGAATTCAAGCGGATTGATTAAATTCTTCAAATTGATAAACCGAAGATGGTTTATCTGTTACAAAAAAAAAAAAAATTAAGTTCAGAAGAGACCAAATTTCCTGAAAGCCCAGTTCATAAAACAAAGTACATTATCAGTAACCAACCCTAGTTCTAATTTTATAGAATGAGGAAAAAAAAAAACCACACGTTCTTTTTGCCTCTTTAAATTAATGATAAGAAAATCTATATAAATTGATCAGCGAATATCACCTTCACTTCATAGCACCAAATCAATAATCAAGATTTTATCAAGATATTACATGTCTTAAATGTTTATATACATTGATAAAGTGATAAATTGTTAAAAATAAAGCAGCAACATTCGGATCCTTTCGGCTCAGAATCTTGAAATGACGTCATTAGCTCAGTTCTATACAATGGCTATCACTATCAATCGATAAAAATGATAGTGGGAAGAGGTCCGTGGCAGCAACGTACACAAGTTAACAGTGGGATGTTAACGATTGTGTGTTAAACAACTGTTGAGATAAAAAAACATTCAAATGGATCAAACTGCTTCCACAACTTTAACCAAAGCCATATAAAATTGAAACATGTTCTAACAAGAATTGAGCTAACCACAAATATCACATCTTAGATAAAAGTAACATTACGAAGAAATAGAAATGCAATTTAGTCTATTGGAATCTTCTCAAAATTCTCTGAAAACATCCCTCAATGTGGATGAAGGGATACAAGGATTCATAAAGTTGACAATAAATCAGTTAATAGCCTGAACATAATTTCCTGGAAACAATCCAGTGCATCCATTTAGTACACCTTCGAACCAACCATCCTCATTCTTTCGTAAAACATAAACGATGCAGTTTTCTCTAAGAGTTAATTCGTCCGGTTTCTCTGCTTCATAATCGTATAGAGCAATCGCTGAAAATTCATTCCATTAAAATGAAATACTTCGTCTTGTTTCAACTCTGCTCTCATTGTTATCAGTATCAAAATGAAAAGAAAATTTCATTAAAAGAAAATGAATGATCATTTTGCAAACGCCATGTCACTCGTCAAAGCTTAGCCTAGTCATGACTGCAGCAAATAAATCTACGCACCTTTTTCAATATAAACTTTTGGAATCCAATCATAGGAACGATCAAACGGAGCTAATAGGAATGGCGAACGGTTGTTAGTTGATGACAAAGAATTATTTTTTGAAGATGCTGACTCATAAATTGGTGTCATCGTGGCCCTCATTGGAGGAGGTGGGAGTGGTTCATCGTCCATTATCGCAGAAGTAGGTGGTGGTGGAAGTCCATCTGTAGTTGAAAAAAAAATATAATACTTAGGAGGAAAATTAAAAAATTAAAATTATGAAGCAAACGGTTAGTCTTATTCATTTCTGGTTGCAAAAATAATAAGGAAATGTCTGCGAAAAATTTACCTAAACTATTTGTTGATAACCTGTACTGAGATACCGATGCCAATTGAGGAGGAGGAAGAGGCATTGACTGTTGCGAATCCCTTTTCCTATTTATCGTACCGTAATTCGGTGTATTAGAGGTACTACTGTAGTTTTGACTTCCATGTGTAACAGTAGAAAATCTCTGAGGATCTATGACCGGAGTAGAAGCCACTTGTGGTGTACGATAGTGATCGCCACGTGATGTTGATGAGCGAGAAAGCTAAACTAGAAATTCCTAAACTAAAAGAACACAAGTTTAACTAATTATCAAGATACTTATTTCTATCATAACAGATTTGATGTAGCAAAATAACTGTAAAGCCAAGATTTCTGGTATGACTCATCGGAGATGGTTTCATTTCGGAACAGTTGTGGAGATTTGCAAAATAAACCATCTGTGCTCTTGATACAAAGGTAGCTGTTACAGCAAATACAGTGCTCAATGTTAGTTACGTCATTTGCGAAGAACCTGTTTCGATGTTTTGCAAGGCCTTTAAAAAAAAAAAAAAAAAAAAAAAGGAAAAGAAGAGGAAGGGAAGTACCGTTGCTGTGATATTTGCTTTAGGCAGCAGTTGTTCAAAATTAGGGAAAACAGGATAATGTGCGCTTGTATTTCCATGAGAAACATTTGAGGCTACACGCGTTACAAATGGTCGATTCGCTAATTCAGGAGTTTTGACACCGTGTCCCAAATTATCCAACACTGAATAATCGATTGGAGTGCGTTGGTAACGTTGAAGAGGTTCCTTAAGAATGCAAAAGAACACTGAAGTTTTCACTTCAACAACCACCGAAAACAGTGAAACAAAAATAAATGACATAATTCCAACTTAAATAGTCAAGCAACCTGAACTCCAACTGCTATAACTTTGTGCTGCCGCTGAACAGATTTGTTTATTGTCAAGACGCCAATTTCACGTCTCGCCACTTTCTCTTTATGAATTGCAATAATTTCTCCTACATTGTGAACCTAAAAAGCCGGATATCGAACATGAAAAAGACTGTTTGCATTGTTACAAAAATTTTTCCACATTAATTCCATGGAACTGAATTTACTATTACTTCTGTTATATTTGCGCTGTGCTAATTTTTGTAAGTCAAATAAAGACGAAAACATGCTCGGACTTTTATACTTTACAGTTGTATTAAATGCTTCACTTCTACTGTCTGACCAGCAACTTTCAGGAGTCTGCAACCGCTTAGTTCATGAACACCACATTAATTACTCATAGGAGAATAACGGGTAAATGAGTTTTCTGAAAAAATCGTACCTGCGATACCATGTTGTTAATTTTGTCGGTTTGTAGATCGAGCGCATGGAGTAAAGCATAAGCTAAGGTATTAACTTGGTATGCCACACTGGCAAGACTCTGCACTACATATCGCTTCGTTTCATCAAATGCAGCTTTTTTGTCTTGTGCCTGAAATATACACATATACCTTATTCATTGTATCTGATTACATATTTAATGATATGCATAACAGAGCTTTTTCTTTACATTAAAAGAGCTAAAAGAAAAATGATCGATTAGAACGAAATCTACTCGTCCTGCTCACTGCGGACTGTTTCAGGAAAAATTTGCCTTTACCAAAGTTTAAAAGAGATGGAGTGTAAGTTGTGCTAAAGCACTAAGTGAACAGAAACAATACTCTCAACAGCCTTGTTATCAACTGATCTGTGTTTAGACTATTTCTGTTCTGCAATAAAACTCACAGAAGAGCAGGCATACCTGTGCATAGCTCGCTTCGCAGTATGCAGCAACTCGTTCCAAATTCGCACAGCTACTTTCGAGACTTGACCTGCCATCCGGGATTTCATGCTCAATCAGATTACGCAGGTTCACAGAGCCTTCAGGCCCATCTACCATTACTGTAAATGTTAATGGCAGTCCTGGAATGTGAGCATTCAGCAGTAAGTTCACCTTGATTTCACCCTGTCCGTTCCCCTTTCCCCTTCGCGATAGCGCGGGTGTTCTTGCGAGAAGAATAACTGAGAATTCTCCGAGGTTAAGGTGAAATTGCCGAGGGACTAAAATCCAACCTCCTATCCTCCTCTCGTCTTCTCTCTTCAACAAACATTTTGAGAACGGAATTATCTACTCCTCGTCCCTTCTCAGTCCTTCCCACGCTTCCATCCTACACTATTTCACCGATCTCTCAATCTGTGATCCTCTGCTATCAGCGCAGTTGCATAAAGTCCTCCAATCTCTACCATCTCTCCTATCTGCAATCATTAATTTACTTTCAATCGTTACTATACTCCATTCCACTATCTTTACACATGCTCATGATCCCTAACTCTGAAGTATTTCCCAAACGAATGTATTCGCTGCTCTTCCCTGCAAATTTACGTTATTTTTATCGAAGCTCTCATCACAATAATATAGAACTTTCTATCCTTACTTTCTCTTTGTTTCTTTTCCCTTTCTCTCATGGCAAGTCTTTCTCTCTAGCGCTTCTCTAAGGAAACAAACTGTTCACAGATCCTTTCATTCCTTCTGCANCTCTCATGGCAAGTCTTTCTCTCTAGCACTTCTCTAAGGAAACAAACTGTTCACGGATCCTTTCATTCCTTCTGCGCCCATGGATGGACAGGGATGGTGGGGTTTTATCCTTATCATTTATCACCGCTTTCGATAGGTGATAATATCGGTGCCATACGTGTCAACGTTGAGTCGGAATGAAATGATTGGCAAGTCTGTTTAGGTTTCAGTAATCGGTCGAAATGATGTTGATCAGATAACAGTGCCAGTGAACGGTCGGTCAGTGACACGGACGTATAGCAAACGATCGTTCACTTGCAAAGTATAGAAGTCACGTTTTCCACGTACGTCGTACTCCTTCACTTGTTTCCGTATTAGAATAAATACGGCAACCTTTACGAAAATCAACAACTGTCTTTGAAAGAAGCAAATGAAATGTAAAATCTTTGAATTTGATTGAAATTTATAGTGCTGCTAGTCTAACCGTTATCTTGAAGGATTAGACTAGAACTAAACACAAAACAAGAGCAGAGAACTGCGCAGAACCTTACCACCTGTTAGTAAAGTTTGCTAAAAATAAACTAGCCATGTCACCAACTCTCAACTAGGCAATACTTGTGATGAGTAATTGCAATGGTATATTACACATATCCATTAAATGCAAACAATGTATAATAAGCAGCAAATATGAAAGCTTTTTCTCCTTTGCTCTAACAAGATCTGGCTATACTTTGCATGCCATTTATGGCTCATTTTTTTTGGCTCAAATTTCCGCGGTGGCAGGTGCATTGATTTTTTTGCAATTGCGAGTTATTAAAATTTCTTGTAAACATCATTCCAATCATTCTTGCTCCAGTAGCCAGCTTCGTGGATATTTTTATGAGATTTATACCAGATAAAATTTGCTGTCGGATGAGGCACTCTCCAGTTACCGTATTCCGCCTGAAATTCTTGCAAGATATTTGGGATACCATGAATTGAAGAGTAACATTCTGTATATCCAATGTCGAAATTTGGTTATTTGGAGTGAAAACGAACGGAATTCTTAGACTAAATGTTAAATTTAAGCGAGAAAGTGATCCGCGTGATTTTTCAGGGGTAAGTACGTAACGAAAGGATTGGACTAAATGTTAAGTTTAAGCAACAGTCGTGGAGAAAGTAACCTGCGCGATTTTTCAATGGTAGTTACGTCATGTCTCGTTAGCTCGCAAAAATGCAAAATTCAGCATACCTCTAGTATTTCTTCAACATTGCAAGGTACATGAAACAGTCTTCCTAGTAGATCTCCTGTACATATCTGCATAATAGGTGGATAAAACCAACGTAATTTTTTTCTTTCAGTCACCATCATGCCACCAACCCAAGCGGAATCTTTGTTCTCGTACAGGAAAAATAAATCTATTTTGATGTTCCCCGAATAAATGCTCACTTCTAACGAGTCATTCACCTAAATACTATTTTAATCTTCTTTGTACAGCCATATTTTTGGGATGAAACTTTGGTTTTATCAGTTAATTAATTAATAGATCGCATTAGGAGCAATAAATGGCTACTTCACTTAATTGTCCAAAGCAAAGCAAACTTTTCCAAGGATCCAATGAAGTTTGAATTCACTCGACTTCTCCATATGTTTCAACATCACTGGATCAAGAGAAGTGATCCTCATTGCCATATCAACATCTGTGGTATCTTTGATGAACGAACATTCTCTGTACCAACCTAGTATAAATTACTCTGTAAGAATTAAATTTAAATCTTACACTTCCAAGTCCCAGTAATTTCCTTTTCTTCCCAGCAAGTAAGCCAAAGAAATAAAGGAGTAATTAAAAGTTATGGGTGAGGAAGTTCAAAATACTAACGAAAATTGATTTTAACTTCGTAACTTCCTGCTTGCTGCCAGTGTTTTTCATAAAATTTGAAGGTGGCAACAGAACGAAATTCGATTTCCTAATTTCACTGATAACTGAAGCCAAATGTAACAGAGATTAGTTACATCAGTGGAGATATCAAAATTCAAATGATACCTCAGGCCGGATTTTGGAAGCAGAAAGACGAAGAAATTTAAGCTATCGGATTGGTTAGCAATGTATTAAAAGGACCGAGAAGTGTGCCGCTGAAAAGGAACGGTGTGGCCCTGTAGTATTCGAGGAAATCCCGAAATATAGCCATATTGTCGACGTAACTGTCGGGAATCACCGGTGAATCTTGACCTTTCGAAATATTCAACCGGATACATTCCAGAAATCGTCCTTGTTTCCATTTCCAGTGAAATTCGCTCTTACTTACTGGTATCCATATTTCTCTCGTAAATACGTGCTTCTTGACTGCATGCAACCTAAAAGTAACCTGTTTATTCGAGCACAGATATATTTTCAACACTCATCGAGAACTACTAGTCACACATATTCCAGTCCACTTCATTGATGTTGGATATGGTATCATTTATTTATATTCAATTCATCTAGTATAATCATTTCTACCTTTCTTCTCTTCTTTTTTTATTAAATTTTTAATTATTCCATGGAAAAAAATTTTTTTTTTCTGAACCATAAACCGGTTGATTTTAATTCTTTCAAAAAATAGGGGCGATAATTGATTGCTGCGAAGAAGAAAGTACCCATAAGCAGCTCGCAGACCTTCATGTCCAATAAATCTCACATAATCTCCATTTGATGAGTTTATCATTCGATAAATAATTATGTTTTCATGTGGTACCACGAATTTTTCTGAATTGTCGTATGTCCCGAAAACAAATTTGTTGGGAATAATATCTCTAAGCCAAAACAAGTGGTTAAATTGTTTTAGGTACTCCAGTTCTTCCTTTTCCTGAAAAAAACAAGTATAACGGTTGATGTTATTATGGTGCTGAAATTGTTTATTTTGTACCCTAGTACTGGAAAAAAAGCAACTGGATAATATTAGTGAAGTGAAATAACTTAAATTTCAAAAATTCATACCAGCTGGAAGTTGCTGTGAGTGGTGTTCGAAAAATCATCTATGATAAGAGTATACTCTGTCTGTATTTCTACGTTATTTCTAACAAACCGGAAATAGTAAATTAATCCTGGCAGTACAATCAGTACAAGAAGAAACCCGAACCGCTGAAATCTGATCTTGGATGATATCATTTCCCGTCATAAATGTTCCAGTAAAACGATCCTGAAAAGCTGAATACACTGATAAACATGAAGTGATAATTAATTTTTAACTTTCGAATACTCTTGTTGTATTTTCTGATGAATATCATATCTTTCCTGAGACACCAGAAGCACATTTAGTGGTATAATCATTTTTATATAAGACCCAAGCGGTTCTTCTCCAGAAGTTTTGTTAAAAATTAGTCAACTTTCATTCTAAGACAATTTTTTTTGACTATCTCTGAATGATTCGATCGTAATTGAATTTCTTCTTCAGAATATGAGAGTCTTTTGTTATATATGGATAATTATCTGTAATTTGATGCTGGAAATTTTTCGTTTGCAAGCTAAGTTTCGTAACCAAGCTAGACTGAATTTGTGCTTATTAAGTTTTATGGTCGAATGGAAAATGCGAAATATGGCACGAAGTAGACAGGTGACAGTAGACTAGACCAGATGTTAATCTATTAGAACAAATAAGTACTGCTTAGTTTATTTCTCCTCATCATATTTCGAGAGTGACGCACTATAAGAAATTTTTTTGCTGCAAAAAAAAATGCCTGTTCTGGACTGCACGAAACTCATGCTTTCTATCAGTTTTTTTTTTAATCACTGTGATCATTACTTATGTAATCATTTATGCAATTTATTTTATCAATTTATCAGATAATCAGTGGTTGTGCAGCTGGATAGGATAATATAGAGTGTGACGGTCAACAAAGTGATCCTCATTCTTTAGTCGGAAGTTTGGGCGTTCACGGTAAGAACTATTAGCAGAAATTATACTAAAAAAAAAATGTTAACAGAATCTGATACGGCATCATGAAACCTATCAGTGTGATGAGGAAAACAGGCCTCTAAATTAAAACTCTCTCGAATACATCAGTTCAGAATCATCCAGTAGAGAAGTGTCAATTTATAAGCTTCACTAATGTGCCCTTAAAAATTAGTCCTGTTGCTAGGTGACGAATGAAGTCGAGTTAAAAAATAAGATAAGTTGCAGCAATAAAATGAGAAGCAAAAAAAAGTGAAATAGAACTAACACTCCATAGGACAAAAAACTTGATGATAGGAAAAATTACGATAGTGATTTGAGTGGAGACGAAAAAGAGAATCTAGACGTTGAAAGTGAATTTAAGCCAAACAGCGAAATGAGAGCAATAGCAATTGATAATCACTTATGTGATATACAGGTGGTGCATTTTTCAGAATATTTTGCGCAGAATTTGTTGGAGATTAATTGTATCTATTATAGTCTGAAAATGCTGATCAGTAGTTTCAGAGATTTATATGAAATTGAGGTTTGAAATGTTATCTATTAAAGGAAATTAGTTCACAAAAATTTAAACAATATTGCTGATCGAATGATAATCGGTAAAAAATCCTATGAAATAAAATAAAAATTATGAAACATCTGCTATGCCTAAATCAATGTTAATCTCATATCGCTCTGTAATATTTGTGCTTTTAGATGTTACATAAAATTTTTTTTTTTTTTTTTTTATGTAAATTCTCTGCCTAATAAGGTGCTGTTTTTATGTATGATTAAAATGTTAAAATTAATTACTTGAAGTGAAAAACAGTACATGCATTGCGACAAAGTTTTTCTTCCAAATCAGTACAATATTGACAATTTCGGAAATCATGTTGCAGTAATGGATATTGCGATATGTATGAAATAATTTGACAACACTCTTAGATTTTATCAACTATCAAAAAATGCATTCAGATGAGTTAGCAGTAATTTTAATTCCAGAATTTGAAATCTTTTCAGTTGTTTCTCAAAAGCGTAGCTGCTAGATATATTTAGCCTTAATCTAAAAGATTCAAAAACATGATGATAAATCTTCATGATTGTTGTTACACTTTGTATGTTGGATCTTTCGATCTCTTATGGAAAACTTTCCCGAAAGATCAATTTCAGAATACCAAAAAAATAATGCTTAATTTTTCATTTACAGGATGAAACATAATAGCAAACAAAAACTCTGAATAGACGTTAGCTGTAAATCGTTGATAATTTATTCAAAATCTTTAAGTGCTTCTGAATTCTTTCCAATCTTCACCTCTCCTCAGCACTTCTAGCATTTTGCTTATAGAATGAGACTCAGAGTCAAAGTGGCCAGCTTTCCCCTATCAAAACTTTAATTTTCTTATCAGAACGCATTGAAAACAATCAGATGCGAAGCTATCAGTAAATGCACTGGCCTTTTTACTTAGAATTATCATTTCAGATAACTCTGTCTGATTGAATCCTTTTATGGATAATCCTTGTGAGCAACTTAAAAATTCCAAAAAAGAATTTTGCCAAATCCGAAATTCATTTACATAAATTTTATAAATTATATAAGTTTTAATTCAAGTGTATTCAATTCCGAAATGGAAAAAAAAAGGCTAATAGTGATGATTCGAGCTGTGTCATGCAGACAAGCTAACCAAAATCTACATAAAAGACATAAAAAAACACAATTAATAGTAATTAAGCAAATTACATGGAATTCTAGCTCAGCAAAAACTTAACGTCATTGTTAATAATATCAGGTAAACTACAAATAGTAAACGATCCAAGCAAAAGCAAGATGAAGAAGGTCAAAGTGTCGTGACCTTCAACGACAAATAGCGTTGAAATACTGCTTGACAGCAATGAATATAAATCTCTACCACTAAAGGTCAAATTCATTTAAGACAAAAGTTGCTCCTCCGAAGTGTTCCGCTATCATAAAATTATCAGTTAACTGCTATACTTGGTCTCTCACAACAATTGATAATTTTTTGAGAAGCATACAGGTATCAGACTGATTAGTAATGCGGAATTTTTTGCTGCTGAAAATATCAGTTTGTTATTTTTCTATGATATCGACATTTAGAAATGTTCTGCTATTGCCTAAGCATTCTTCATCATCAGTTGAATAAACACTTTGATATCTTTGAAATGTAAGAATTTAGTTAATTGATGTAAGAAGTTTTAGATTGTAATTGAAAATATTGTGCATTGATGTTGGAAAAAAATTTTTTTGTTTTTCACAACTCATTCGATACATAATCAGTTTTTCCCAATATTTTTCTTTTCTCTAATTTCAATAACTATTAAAGGAAATAAGAAATTTGCACAAAAGTTAGAATTATTAATTGCTTATTATTCCATCATTAATTCCTCCCATATTAATTAATGGTTGTTTGTTTCTATAGATTAATGATTGCGTTGCTTATAATTTCTCATTTAAATGCATTTGCCAATTGAACTTTGAGGAATTTGAATTTACAACATGAATAAAGACTTATAAAATAGCACAATTTATTGTTGCAATGAAAGAAGTATAATTTGATTTGTAAAATTTCGAAGAACGAAAATTCCTATCCACTATGACGGTTATCAGCGATCATAAATTGAAATTTCCGGTCACTGAATCGTTTAAACTGAAGTAGCATTAGTATTTTTCTTAATTTTTTCCGCGAATTATGTCAGTTAATTAATCAAAACTAATTGTTTCTGGAAGACTATTGAAGTAAATAATAGCATAGAAACTAGAAGACAAATTAAATTGTAAATTCTTTTAATGACTTTTGAAACATAATGCTCATTAACAAGTCGCACTCTATTAATCAATTTAAAATTAACATATCAATGTAATGCTTACAGCCAAATCTTATCAAATGAATCCATACCTTTTGTTTGAATTAAACGTATCTTTGTCCTATGAAATAATAACAGAAATTTTGTTTTTATATTTTAGAAAGCAGAAGAACTTGTTGAACGATTCAATTGTAGTGTAGAGAGCAATTTGTATCTTAACTAAACAGAGATCGAGCTTAAGAATATTTTATCGCTTGGAAGACCTGATCATCCTGATCATCACTACGGAGGTAAAGAAGAATCTTCTCGAGAGAGTTTATCGAAATATGAATGCCAAATTCAGAAATAGACTGACATCATTTCTAAGGTCATGCAGGTCACATACCTGTCAAATATTGTCATCAAAATACAACAAATGTATAATTTTTGTAGTTGTTTTCGTTTGATTTCCCTCTGCTAAATACACTTTGTCAGGTATAATGATGTCGTAGAATTCGTTCTAGAACTCGTAAGAAGTCACTCTATCAAGCGTAGAATCACTCCTTAAATTCGGATTCAACAGTTCCTCTTTCTTCTATTCAACAACTGTTTCAGCTTACGTACGCCTTGTAATCCTTATTAAGCCGCCAGAATTTCTTGAATCCACAGATCATTCGGCTCTCATCTTCTCTTTTAGATATTTCGCTGGTTTTTTCATGCCAAAATGTAATTCGAATTGTCACTTCTTATTTGCATTTATTGATTTTTAAGGATTTCAAACAAAAGTTTTATTTCTTACAGTTACAGTTTGTGACCTCGACAAGCACCTGTGAGCAAATGATTGCGAGATACTTTTATTCCAGAAAATTTAAAATAAGTTGGAGAATTTCGCATTAAGTTTGTAAAACTGGATGTTAAGGCAATGTTAGAAATTCTCTATCGATTCGAAATTCAATTAGAAGCTGAAATTCAACTAGGAAATCCAAACTTCTCATCACATAATTTTGTAATTTTACTTTCTTTTCTTATTTATTTATTTCATAATTTTATGATTTCCAAATGTTATAATTGTAAGCATACGATGTTGTACTGCAGGCTAATTTTAATAAGTTGCATATTAAATTTTCCAAGCTTAAGCGGCTTCAACAAAAAGATGGATCGAAATGAACTAATTTGTTTCAGAAAATCACAAGAAGCGACAGAAAGATAGGAAGTAATGTAACTCTTAAAATTACACTTAGATGATAATTATAATTAGCAGTAAGTTAAATTTAGGCATTACTATATACAGCTTAGTGAGCGTTATACAAGTTGCTAGAAATGACAGAATTTGTCATTCACAGCATAATATCAAGCAGGTCATTAGTAGGATTATGTGGATGGCATGACAATCACTGGTCATTTGAATTTACATTTGTTGTTAATTTTAATTAAATTGGGCTTAACACCTGTACGGCAGTGAAATAGGAAACGAAAATTAGCAGAAGATGATAATGACGGTAGAAGAAAGAGTTTCCTAAAGATGTCAGGAGAGAGAGAGAGAGAGAGAGCTACAGCAAAAAGAATGAAGCAGGAATGCTGGAAATGATTCAGTAGACAGTTTCCGGAAGGAATGAATGAGAAAGATGGAAAAAGCAGATGACGATGATTCACTAGATAATTTCTGGAAGTGTCAATTCCATTCCTTCATCAGGAAAATGCTGTGAAACACGCAGTTCCTAGTAAGAACCAGCTGAGGTGCTGCTTAGAAAATGACTTATCTCTTCCCAAAGCGAAAGATTTCTTGCTGAGGATAAAATTTTTTGCTGCTTCAGTTAGATAAAAAAAAGAAAAAAGGAAAATGTTCCCGAGTATACAGTGTTGAAGAACCGACAGGACAAACAATTTCCTTTTAAAAACTCCCTCAGTCTAGGTAGATTCATTTCTCAAACTAAGCGCCAGAAAATGCAGGAAAATCAAGTTAATCATTGGGAAGATTGCCATCATATCATCTAGCATGTAAACTAACATTCAATTTTTGACAGATTAGATTTGTCAGGAAAAAATGACGTATCAGTTAGTTTGCTGTACCAGAGGAAGATTTCAAATATTCTTCACTTATTAAAGCAGTCTGAATTTTATTCAATCCATTCTAACATTTATAGCAGCATAAATGTCATATTGCAGTATTTCATATAAGTTAATAATCATCACAAATTTGCTTTTTTTTCTGGATTTAACAAAATGGAAATTTACTGTGTTTGACTTAGCCAAATGCTAAGAGAACTGTCTTTGAAATAAACACTAGCCACCACCTAACAATGGTAGCAATATCCCAACATAAAAACACACACACAATTATTAGACAACTATATTTTGTACAGCTCCACCATCGATCTCTACGACAATTCCGACTACTTTCTTTAGATAAAAATTTAATTTTAAATATCTTCATGAGATATAAATTGATTTACTTTTCTTTTCTTACTTTTCTTCTTTGCACTCAAAATTACCATTCCCTAGTTTCAATATTCATTACGAGGTAATAAGAAATGTTTTGGATCTGTTAAACTCAAAAATTCTGAACATCTCAAATGAAAAATATCTGTTATTACTTCTATCAACCACTTATAATTAATGAACTTGAAATCAGAGGTAATTACGACAGGAACGGTAGAATTAGGCTAAGTCTGAGAATTTCATAGTTTCAAGAAATGACTCTAGAAATTTTGGAGCATGGAAAAAAAGAAAATTTCCGAAAAATCTTGTTTTTATGCAAAATAAAATGGCAAGAAAACCAAGTGATAAGTTGCTAAAAGAGATGACAGGTGAAACAAAAACAACTCTTATTGCTTACGGCAAGATTAGGCTCCCACTGTATATATATATAATAAAGTAAGAGTTTTGGAAATAATAAAATCAGATTTTTATAACTATTTCTCAGAAAACGAACTATAAAAGTCAAAATAAATATGTTCTATAAAGAAAAAAATGATTCCATACTTCTATTTTGACCATACTTTGTTTGCACTGTTCGCCATCGCTACTTTCTATTACTTTTGGAAAATGTGTTTTACATAAACAAAAGATGATAATCACATGTTCTAAATTAACATAACCAGATAACTTCAATCACATGTTCTTAAATTAAATCACAACAATCAAACGTTTCAAAGCTAAACACCCATAATGAAATATATTTTTTTCTAAATATATTTTTTTTCCTGTACATTGAGTACATTCAGTTGCGGATGCTATGTTTAGTGATCTCGTATGAATCTTTATTCGCTATGGTGCTCTATTTTTTATGAATCAAATTGGATCTCCTAAAGGGATCCTGCACAACTTATTAAGAAAATTATTTTTCAAAGTCCATACAACAACTATTTATGCAGTAACGTTCACCAGTTTCCTTTGGTCCATCATTGAAAACATGACCCAAATGAGCACTGCACTGGAATTATGCGGATTTAAAGACCTTTTAAGTTTCCTTTAAACCTTATAATAGTACAAAATTTTACGACAAGTGACAAACAAACAAGGTAAACTGCCTACTTTTTCCTTCAGTACAGTCTAACAAACGTCTTAGAATTCCAATATTTACCTGTTTACACCGTACCTCAACACGATTCATTCCCATTGAAGTGTCCTTCAATCTTACTATGTTCAAATCATTGTCAACAGATTTTGAAAAAGCTGGCCAACCGCAGCCCGAATTGAACTTGCTTTCAGATCTGAATTGGACTAGCAATGATTTTCACTATCTAAAGAAATGCAAACTATTCGGTTAAAAAAAAAAACTTTTTCAATAATATATATACTTGAAAAGCTGTGCTCCACAACAGCGACAGACATATAAGCCGGGCTCGAAGTGCTTCTCAAATTTTCCTGAGAATGGTCTTTCGGTATCACCTTCTCGGGCAACACTATATTCTAAGGGACTTAAAACCTTCTTCCACTCTTCCGATGTAACTTGTTTTGGATCTTTTTTCCCCAAAGCTTCCAGTGCACTCTTACCTAAAAATTTCGACAGAATTTTCAACCACAAGAAGATAGACATCAGCAATATTTTGTCAATAAAAAAATAGTCATTGAAAGCAATGTGATTGAAGCAAATTTGCTGAAATATATTATTATTAGCAAGCTGCACAAACTTAACGAACTTCTTCTGCTCTCAGCCATGAAATGACAAACTGATCTGAATAATCCTGGAAAGAAACAAGTTTAAGTAAACTTGAGCCAAGAAAAAACGATCTGGATTTCAAAGGATCTAGAAAAAGGACAAGCTCAGTTAACTTCTCATATTACTTCATATGCACGAATTCTCTCCTGTCCTTCTATTTTTTACTTTCTCAAGTGAGACCTTGCCTCTCTAAGCTCATCCCATCAACAGCTCACCGATTACACGCAGTCACATACCTCTTCTTTTTATGCTTATGACAACAGAGCATATCATTTAGTTCTCTTCCGATACATCATCATCAATACAGTCATCTATAAATCATATTAATTAACAACAAATCGATGCTAAAGTTTAATTCTCATCAGTTCCACTTAATTAATTAGTTCACGCAGCAAGTAACTTTACTGACACCGTCACATGTCTCCTCCTCTTCCTGAACTACAAGGAACAAGAGTGTGGCGTAGTTGTTGCATGCTACGGGTGATTCGTTGAGAGCAGCGGGATGA
This sequence comes from Setaria digitata, assembly GCA_003640385.1. Lineage (NCBI taxonomy): Eukaryota > Metazoa > Nematoda > Chromadorea > Rhabditida > Setariidae > Setaria > Setaria digitata. Next base: position 9,572 of record RCAB01000044.1, on the reverse strand, counting down.
TGGAGAAGTTGGCTTGACCTTTGGGTTCGGGTTCTATCCTTCTAGGTCCTCCTAATTAGTTTCGGTTGCTGAGAAGTCATTCGGCATGAGCTTGAGGATGTGTTCGCATGCACTACTTCCTCCCATTATCAATCTCTATCATTACTTCATACTTCATGTGAACAACATGTCACATGTTACTGAGCTTCGGAAGTGAAGAACTATTACACTTAAGTTACACGACATTCCTAACCATGACACCTTGAATGCTCTTTGAAAGTCTATACGGTTAGAGTATTATTTTTGATTGTATGGTATTGCTGCTGATAAGGATTTGGTTCACGTAAGGAGTATTCCGTGGTAGTCTCCATGAGTGAATGCTCCTTTGCTAAGTTTGAGTTGGAGCTGTCAAACCAACCGCATCTTTTTATATGGCATTAATACTAGTTGTGGGGAAATGAGATGTTGCAGATTGGTTCATATATGGCTGATGGAAGCTTTCGATCATTGACTGCCAAAGAGATTCGTAAGCACATTGAACGACGCAGCGAGGACAAACAAGAGAAACAGAAGAAGTGAGTTTATATTTTATAAATATCTATTTTACTTTCCTTCTTGTTCATAAGTTTCTCTCTCTCCTATTTTAAGGTGAAATGGAAAGAGAGGAGTGAGAAAAGTTGATTGAAGTATTCTATATCGAAAGTTTGATTCTTCTGTTCTTGATAATGCTTTACTGTTAGCTATTATAAATAAGTATAGTAGCTACATAAGATATTTACGATGCACTTGTCCTCATGTGATCTTTGGTTTTCAGGATATCATCAGTAACATTTACTACACTAAAATCTATACCTGTCTGCCATCCTAAAAAGAATTGCTTCGTTTAAAGGGAATTAAGTTTTTTTTAGTGGGAAGTATTTTTTAGAAGAAGGTCTGATGAAGAGGACGACAGGGAGAAGTCAGATAATGTCATAAGGAAGAAATGCTATGAAGATGACCGGTCCCATGACCGGAAATATGGTCGAGAAAAAAGAGGGCGAAGTGTGGAACGACACAGCGATAGTCGACATCGAGGGGATAAACACCATGATCGTGGACGGGGACCAGATTCGATTGTACGGGAACGGAGTTCCGAGCTCGGTTACTCAAGAGATCGAAGTCGAGATCAGTATTCAAATAAAGAAAGAGAAGATCGAGTCGATCGTCGTGGTCATCATCATAAAGAGGTATATTTCGTTGCTGTATCTATTGCATCAAAGTTAAATTCGTTATTCCCACGAAGTAAGCAGTTTAGTTTTAATGTGGATATCTGAAACAGCTCTGATGATTTTGGGAGGTTAGCATCTTAAATACTATTTCATAATTTTATTTTTATCATTTCTTGATTACATGTTTCATTTTATGAAGAGTGAGCGGCGGAGCGCTACTCTCTTCTTGACCCTTTTAGAGCGACTCGAAAGAGCATAGAAACAGTAAGCTATCGCATGAACGAGGTGGAGGTATTCGGAAAAGCCGTTCCTCTCGACGTTATAGGTACGCTAAGACTATTTAATTTTTATTTATGTTTATATGGTTTCACAATCAATTGGTAGCCGCTTGGTGTGCTTATCTCTACAACTATAGAAAAATATTTTCAACGAAGTTTAATCTCCAGTCTCTTTTGAAAAAAAGTAAGATGGGACGAATCGTTATTACAGAAAATTGGTTAGTCATTGCCTGTCTGAGATTACTGCAAGAATGGATAACCATTCAAAAAGTTCAGTTCAATTAATATTCTAGCCCGGTGGATAATGAAGATGGGAACAGTGATCGACCAGCGTGGGCAACAAAGGCTGTTGTGAAAAGAGCAGAGGAAATACAGAAGAGGAAATTAATTTGGAGTAAACCGGAAGAAAAGAAGGTAATTTCTTCTAAATGCTGCTTCAAAAAATGAAGCCCTGCAAAGTGCTGAGTATTTTTTAACTTTGTTTTTACAGTACTGGTTACTTTTAACTATTATAATTGAATTATATATTACATGAGGGTATATCCAAAAAAAAAAGTAATTAGAAATTGGCCTTATTTTTAAACGAAATTTAGGAGTTAGAGTGCAATACGACTCCATCACCTACCAGTTTACGACCTTCGAGCACTTCTACTTGGAACTCTATACTAGCAGCAAGCTCTTCAGACAGCAAGCAGTTAGATAAGTTTAAACGGTGCAGTTTCTTTTCCTTTTTTTTTTTTTAAATTCTATATAAAAATTTATCGTAATTAAAATAAAACGAAAAATATATATGTATCTGTCAGCGTTAATAATGTTTTTCTACTGGCAAGGTAAGTCAGATGTCTGGATTCAAAAATTTGATAACAGGTGAAGTGAGGAATTTGTAAATTGCAGTTTAATGGGTATGAAAAAAAGTGATGAGGAAGGACAAGAAAAAGTGCCAGAAGTGGATGATAATCAAGTTGAAGCTGAAAGAAGACGGCAGCGTGAACTTTACAGTCATTTGGATCATCAGTATGCGGTAGCACGGTCTTTTACGCATCTCAGTCGAGGTCAGGGGCTCGGGTTCCATCAATGATTTCCTAGTCAGAAATTATAGTTTGAAACATTTGAGTGCTGCTTCAAAAAAAAAAAAGAAAAAATTGCGAGAAAAAAGTACTTTCTAACTTACAATTTTTGTCATTGTAATTGTTCTATGTTACATATAACATGTCGTCAAAACTTTTTAATTGTGTTGAAGTATAACACTGCTTGTATAGTGAGCAGTCTTATGAATCTTCCTGAATAACTTGGATAAATTTTAATTCATTTCCTTTCTTTGAAATTTTGCATTATTTGGAAAGCTTTATATATATAAAATAGAATATATATATATATATTCCGCAGTCTGGAAGGTAAAGTTCCTTGTTATTCCCTTATGTCTTAATGTCACATTTTCTAATTATCATCTACAAATGTTCTTTTTCTTTGACATAAAGTGTTAGCCTTATGCTTCATTATTTTTCTGCATTCAGAAATGTTGCTCACTGAAACTTATAGAAGTTATTAGCAGTTAAATGAATGTTTCGATTCGTGCAACAGTAATGCTAAATGAATATTCTACTCACAGCTCGGGATCAAAGAAAGGGTTATTTGAGGGCGATGCAAATTTGGAGCAGAAATCTTTTTGACTGTTCAAGATTGATGTGAAATGTCGATGCTGCCAAATGAGTGATAGCAGTTGGAGCACGATGATGAATGCCATGAAAATCATAATGATGTTCTGTCGGGAATTCGCCCGTGCTTCCAATGTTTTCACTAGTGTTTCCTGAAATTTTGTCCATCCACATCAAGTGTTTAAAAATTTCAACCACAGGATAGCTCGGGAAATTGTCAGTGTTACAGGGTATTTTGCAATATTAGTAGGTTTAGATGTTCATCAAATAAGTAATGCTGGAAAGTGGCTTAGTGTATGGATTTGCAATGTGCCAAGCGTTGCTTCAGGAGTTCGGTGTTGGCTTGGGCAGCGGTAGTGATTTAAGTCTACTACTGAAAAAATTATGAAGACGATATTGTAAATGTCTGAACCAATGAACCGCTCTTTGCCGTAACTTTTAGGAAATGCTCGATCTTCGATCAAAAAGGAGAAGCGACAATTTCTGGATTTCGATAACTTGGGTTTCAGGTTCCTATTCTTACAAGTTGTGCAGAAGAAATCAATGTAGTGTCAAAATTTGCAATGAATACTAAGTGCTGGATAGAAAACTATCTTTTCCCGAGAAATCTCAGATATTTTTAAACTTCGGAAATCAGTGAAGTAATTAAGTTTATGCTTACTGTACCAATGGAGGAATCATTTTTTCTTCCTTTTTTATTGAAATCTATCGACTCTGCGGTCGATGTTGTCACGTTGCTCTCAAGATGTAAGCGACACTTCAGTCTATGCTCCATTTTTGCTTCCTCACTTGACTGTTTCCAAATATTTCCAAAATCTTCACTGCTTTCTCCATCAGTTTCCACTGCCATCAGAAGTAACTTCTCACGTGGAACTGAATTTCGAAATTCTGAAATTGTTAGTTCGAAGAGTTGAATTCAACAATAACTTTGGAATTTTTTCATCAATTTGTGAGGTCTCAGTGAATGCTATAACTTGTTTGAACTAAAAAGAAGAAATGAAAGATGCAGTAAAGAGTGCATTTAGCTAATTATTATTTTAAAATCAGATTCGTGCTAATGGAATTTTTTCATACCATTCTGTAAGTAAACTCGAATGAATTCAGTTCTACCAGGACCGATAGTTCCAGTGCTTGGACGAACGCGAAACTTTTCTGGAGATGTGATCTTGATTTTATATACAACATTTCGAGCACTCTCGTTCTTTAGAACTACAACATCTACCATATCGTTTTCGCCATTGACGTGATTTAGTGTTAATTCTTCACGTGGACTAAATTTTCTGGTATATTCGAAGAAAAACTGTCATCCATTACAGGGAAACAATATGAATGTAATTATGACGAGATAATTTGTCATACAAACTTGTCCTTCTTGTAATAGCAAATGTTTATATGTCCAAGGGCGCAGTTGACAAGCTTGTTCTAGAAGACATTCAATGCATAAAAGAAACTTACCAGATCGAAAGAAATTTCACCTTGGCGTAATTTTTAGCTGCGGTCTGTAAGCGTGCCTCAGCTAAACGTCGTAAAGTATGAGGTAAGCCATTCCGTTTGGTGACGGAAGTTGTAGTAGTAGTAGTAGTAGTGGACGTATTGTTTCGCCTTGAGTCCTCCTCCTCGAACGTGACAGACTACAATAAGTAAAATCATATCATTTAAAAATTTTGATAGTGAAAAGTTCCTCCTCCTTCTCCTATCTTCTGCCCGAAAAAGTAAGTGGGAAAAGTTTATGAAAAGTGAGTTGGTACAGTATTGTTATTTCTCTTGAGCAGATCATGAGCATAGTGATAAATCAATTAAACGTACAATGAGAGTGATAAAATGCCTACTGATAAAGCAATTAAACGTACTCTTCTGCGGCCGAAATTACTGAAATAGGCTGCACCATTGGTTGATACGTTATTATCAGTGATATCATTGTGCTTTTCATTGTTATCATTGGATTTATTCAAAGGTGACTGCAACGGTATGCATCTAGCGAGTTCATCCATTGTAAACAAGAAACTATCCTGAAATGCAAATATATCGAAAAGCGAAACTAAATCACTTGTGGAAATTAAAATCACCCATTATTTTATCAATTGAAATTTTCACGTTTAAATTTAAATGTCAGTGATTTGAACTGCATTGTTAAGCTGATAACAATTATGGCATTTAGCAAAATGCATATTTTTGCAGTATGCATGTTAACAGTTTTAGGTCTATTGTACGGAATAAGTTAACTTTGAATAAAATCAATCCGAGCTTTTAATGAATAAGTTTCATTCGAACTATTGCACTTGCTACTTCACTGCTAGACTAGACAATCACCAGAATACCAGAATAATCCTAACTCTCACAGGAAGTTTTTTGATTTAGGTTTATGATGTTCATATTATAATCCATATGTCTAACCCATTGACGTTCCTACTAATTTAATTTACGCTCACGTTAGATTCAGATAAGAAGCTTGAGCAAGAAAGACTAGATTAGATTCATTCTTGTTTAAAGTACTACTGATGATTTTTAGCAGGAAGTGTAAAACAAAAATTGCAGAAGCATATAGTGAACTGAAGTGGTGTAAACGAATGAGACAGGAAATGATTTTTTTACGATCATTAATGTCTGTATGCTAGAAACATTTGTAAGATGATGATGCCTTTGATTCTTATCTGTTACACAGTGTTAAGCTAGAAATTTTCTAAGCTTGAACATTCTTGAAATTTTAAAAGTTTGAAAAACTTCTTAGGACATACTTGAAATTTCCAAACATCAAGCGTCTTTTTTTTTTCTCTCTCTCTAATGTGTTACAGTAAAATTTTTTCATTCATTACTTACTTTTTCTTTCCTTCGACAGGTAATTAATTAAATTTTATGCTACGAAATTTGATATTGCGTAATGTAAAAAAAGAACAAATGAGCGATGATATCTTTCTTTTTCCTAACCTTTCTTACCTGTGTGCCAGAAATTCCATCGAAAGATTTGAAAGAAATTCTCATCATAATGTGCTAATATCGAAAATAGAGAAACTGAAGGAAAAGCGATTTCTCAATGATTATGGCATTAAGTGAAGTTGAAAAAAAAAAAGATTCGAAGAAGGAAAGTGAAGTGTGAAAGAGTGAGTGTAGCTGCTAGCAAAATAAAACTTTTTCTTTTTTTAGTTTAATGAATTGAAGCAAAGAAAGAAAGAATAAATGAGAGACTGGAAGAATGGATGCCAAGTTCGAATGTTTCACTTCTTCGTTCCTCCTTCCTAAACATTATTCGTTATCAATATGTCAACTTTTCAGTCAATTTCTCTTTCACTGTTATCCTTCGAACCTTTTGCACATTAATCAGCAAATTAAAACAAAGCTAATTTTATTTAAATGTTTGAACTGTTTTAGTAGCTTTTTGCCACCACAACATTTGAAATGACAAGAGAGTAATTAATAATAAATGTTTTTGCTACGGGTCTCTGTCTGGATGGATGATACAAAAAAAAAAAAAGTAACTGATAATTTTGCAATTTCCGGTTTTCTAAAATTCAAAAAAGAATGAATCAGCAAACTAAACTTCAAATCTCGATAATTGTGATGAAATATCCTAACTAGATAACTTAAAATTTTTGTTAAATTTTTCTTATCAGTTACTATATCTTACTGATTATTTTTATAGTCTTTAGAGCGAAATCCAAAGTGTAGTGTATAGATGAAAGATTCAGTTCACGTACTGTTCCCTTTTCAGGAAGTAATCGAGACAGAGAGTCACAATTTTAGCTGAAACAACTTTTAAATTTAAAATTTTAATAATATCTTACTTAACATGCAGTCATTGTTATTCGGCAGAAATATCTGTAAGTTTTGAATTCGTCTAAGGCCAAATGTTCAGAGCAGTAAAAGAATAATATCTCTAATTAATTCATTAACTCTATAAATCTTATAATGCGCCATCATTTCGGGTTTTTTTTTTTTTCATTTTTGGAAAACATACCTGACCACCATAACGTATTGGAATATGTGGTAACGGTATATATGCTGGAAGAGAAGAACGTTTAACATATTGAAGCAGAGGTTGCATTTCAGGTGACATCCAGGTACGTAGTAGTATCCAGGACGCTTTCAATAAGCCCGGATTTTCAAAAATTAACAGTGATGTTAAACAACTTGGATAATAGTATTTGCATGAGTGAATGATAAATTTGATCAAATCCAAATCCTGTAAGCTTCTTTGACATCATTGATAAGTAAACAATTTGCGAATTCGTTTTTTACAAACTTGCAAATTTCCTCCTAAATTCATCCACTTATTTATTTTTAGTTTCATTCATCACTTTCAGTAACTTTCATTTTCACTGTAGGTAGCTGTTAATTCAAGTGGAAAGTAGCATCACATCACTTTTTCTTCTAATTAATAGCTGATAATAAAGTGTGACCATATTCTGTAAGCAACATGATGACATATCAAATAGCAGTGTAATTCGTGCTCCTTGTAATTCCATAGTGTGTCGCTCAAGCCAGTATATTATCAGCTTATCACTGTTTTGCTGTCCGATCACATGTTGTCGCATATTTATCCATACTGCAATTAAAACACTCCAATGGTTTCCATTTTTGTTGAATTCAGTACTGAACGACAGTATTAATACATGTACATTGATTCCCAACTTGTTATCATAATTATCACTTACTGCTATCGCAACCAACAAATTAAAGCAAAGAATTCTCGAATTTCAAGAATCCGCAATATGGTTTTGGATTTAAGTGTTTAAATTGAAATGAGCTTACATATTGATGAACCGTTGCAATCTTTACCGTGTATGTATGCCAAACCTTTATCTAGTAATGGTTTTAGTTCCAGCAAACTAATATCTGCAAAAGGATAGCAAGAGGTAATTGGCACAAGAGATCGACCAATCAGAGTGCCAAGATATTCGGGTTAAAAGTGAAGAAAGAAAAGGTCATGGAATTTATAAGATTTAAAAAGTGTTCTGATCCATTTTCGAAGTATGTGCAAAGAATGTTACGGTTAACACAGAAGGAGCGTCGCCATTTGAGACACTCTAGAATCACAGCGTATGTCACGTCTACATCATAGTGATATGCAAGAAGAAACGACAGTGGCCACCAATCCTCCGTGAATATCCGATTCAGATCATTCCTTGCTACTTTGGTACCATCGATGAACTGTATGAACAATTCCTAGTCTTATTTAAGATTATAATCTGAACTGGAAGGAAAAGCGTTCGAATTTTATGAATCCACAATAAGCAGAAGGTTAAGTTGTGGTGGTGGACGGAACGACAATCTTTTAAGGACTCAGAAGGAAAACAAACGAGTAACCTTTCGTAGGCGTTGTCGTAAAGTTTGCAGCACTTGATGGCTTTCTTCATTAGCTGTCACAGTCATCGAATGTAACAGCAAGTGGTGGAAGTCTTAAGATGATGTAGTGAAGTTCGTGTGTGTCTGTGAGTGTGTGTGTGCGCTGTTGGTAGGAGATGTTTGTTACTGCACCTCCGAAAAGTTCGAACTTTGAGAAGAGACAGAGCTTACTATTCACAAATGAGACAGATAGGGACAAGTGAATGTAGCAATAAAAGCCAAGTTCATCTCAATCATTTCTGCTATTGAGCTGCTCTTACAATAGGGACATTTTTATTAATAATAAGCATAAACAACAATGCATCACTCTTTAGCAACTTAGCTGATCCGAGTTTTTCTCAGTTCATCAAATTACTAATATTACATCAGCAACTTTAAAAGTCCTTGGCTTCAGCACTTCGCCGAACTGCACACTTATTCCTGACAGTGGTGTGTGTGATGTGATAAATATTGGGCCAATCTTTTCCATGCTGCAAAAAAAATCCAAATGGTATCAATCAGGCCTCTCTTCTGTTTGCTTAGTGATTGCCGGCACCAACCGATAATATTTGCAGTTGTCCGAATGGTCCACTTAAAATAACTTTGACAGCTCGGCTCATCATGACTTTAAAAAAGTTTTGTTGGTTATTTGTTCCTAAACCACAATCAGCTCCGTTCTTTTTTCCCATTGCAAAAAAAAAGAACGGTAGTATAAACAAGCCAGTACGACTGGTACAAACACTTGAGGATCAAACATAAAGAGGCAAAGATCGACTGATAAAGAGACAACGAAATCCTTGAAATTGAGCATAAACAAGCACAGATCAACTGATAAAGAGAAAATGCAGAGCTCGAGATAGGACATGAAGAGACAGATCGATTGATAACAGAAATCGATATATTCCATTGAAATATCACCAACCAGGAGGAGCTGCTGACTGAGAGAAGTATGCACGGGTCATGTGAGCAATAGCAATGTTTAGCCAAAAAACGCGTGACATTAGCGGAAATTCATTCATATTTCACGGTTGTGGAGTTGTGCTGGTGGTGCTAGGGAAGGGACATGGGAGGTGTCGTGAGGTGTGGTGGCATGATATGGCGGATCGTGAAGTGCGAGGTGAGGTGGCGTGATA